>MU615187.1:0-14134 GCA_025201725.1 Chytriomyces sp. MP71 | reverse complement strand
CTGGCACCATACAGCTTCACTAACTCAGGTCTCGAAATCACCAAAACATTGTCAGGAAGAGCCTCCAAGTCCAACCCTTTTGTCAAGCTTCTTGCTGCAACCAGAACCAATACAGGCTTTGTGTCTGTAATACAACCAAAAACTTCAGATTCTAAAAAAGAAAATATACAAAAGTGGGCACACTCACCAATCTTGGCCTGCTTAAACATATTGTCCACATGATTTTTTTTCTTTTCAATTTCCTCAAGCTTCAATACTGTTGAAGATAACTGATGAGAATATTTGAGTTCAAGACAGAGATAAAAGCAGTCCTTAGTAACAGGGGTGTCAAACTGAATTGACTTCTGATGTTTGCCTGCAGCCAAAAGTGGAGCTAACACCAAATCAAAGCCAGGATTTCCTGGTGCTGGCTTGAAGACCTTACAAGGAGAATCTTGTAGTAACTTTAATGCAGACTTCAAACCCTTATCATCAGCTGGATCCTTGTTTTCATTTTGCTCCACACTTTTTTGAAATGTCTGGGTGACTGGAAACCAGGTCTTCAACACCTGTAGTGCTGAATCTCCTGTGTTTTCAAAGCTTGGAAGATCATCAGCTGTCTGTGTGGAAAACATAGCCAGGTTTGAATAATATTCAGACACTTTGATTTCCTTTCTGCCAAAAGCCAGGCGACGTAAAACCTCCCAGTGAGCATGGTAGTTTTCAAAGTTTATCCCCAATACAGGGGCATTTGTCTTGTCAGAGGCAAGCTCAAAATCATTGGAAAGCTTGAACATTTCTTCTAAACAGATAGCAGCTTCAGAAATCTTCCTGTTTCTGAGAGCATAAGACATGAAAGCCAAAGGAGAGATCTCTGGAATAAAGGTCTCTTCAGAAGAGGGAGGAGTCAAATACACACCACTTTGGATGAGATTGTCTGCAGTCCACTTAGTGCCATTCACTTCAGCCACTATTGTGTCATTCCCAACAAGCTTTTGCAGAATAACTGGTACAAGCATTTCAAATGTGATTCTTGCAAAATGTTGTCGCATTGAATAAACCAGCTCATTGGAGAGTGCCTGAAATGTAACTGGTGCAGGTGTGTTGGTAAGGATCCTACTCAAGTGCTCCAAAGATCGAGCATGGCCAGCACAATCAGAGACCAAGAGGCTTTTCATTTTGCACTGATTCACTTGCAATCTAAGAGGCTTGGGAAGTGATTTCAATGAATTCAATGCTATCTCATTCACTGGACGCCCAGACTTTGTGGTATACTCCTCCAAGGGCTTTGTTGACAAGGCAGTTAGGGCACCACAAAAAAACTTGACCATCTTTCCATCCAGCAAAGTACCAATGAATGTGGCTATTTCTTCTGGCTTCTCAGACTTGAGAGTTTCATCCACACCAAGAAAGAAGACAATATCCTTGACATCAATCCTTTTCCAAGTTGCAAAATGTGTTAAGATGTCTGGAAGAATCATGGACACTGGATAATTGAGAAAATTAAGTGCATGACACAGACAACTAAATTCCTCAGATGGAAAATAATACCTGAATTGCCAAAAATTAAATTAGCTTTTGCCCTGAACTATGAATTTAAATCTTGCTCACATGTGCAGAATTCTGCTCAGAACTTGCTTCCTGGCTGTCCAGTCAATTTCATCTTCTGAGACAGTTTGAGTTGAGTTGAAGGTAATGTTGACAGCAAGAATGTTTGCTCTGTTCTGCAACATCTGAACAAACTCAGCGCACTTTTCTATAAAAGTTTCATGAGCAAATAGCTTCATGGTGGAAGGAGCTCTCACTTTGATCATCATGCCTTTTGCTTTTGGTACGCAGGATGGATGTCAGCGTATCGTCTGAAAAGTCAGCGAGCTCATCAAGAAAGCGGCTCTTTCCAGCGCCAGGACCAGAGTAGATAACAGAGAGGGGATTGTCCAGGCGAATCGGCGAAGCTTCGATGAATCTATGAATACGGCGCCAGTCAGCTCGAATCCGGAAGGCAGAAGGAGGGGGGCCATCACCTCGCAAGCCACGTTTTAAGGACAGCCCGCATCTGGTCCTCACGATCAACGAAGTCGAAGCCAGCCTTGTTGCGATCCAGACGAAGTCGCGCATACGGGAAGTCAATGTCCGTTCTCCCCAGGATGTCACAGAGCTTCGCCACGCGCGGCGGCAATGGCGGGCGATATGCGCTCGCGGACGAGTACTGCAGACGAACGGCGCCGGGCACGATCCACGCGATGCATCTTGCGGCAGTGCGTGCGTGCGCAACGGTTAACAAGTTGAAGCTCATTGTCAAGGGGAAAGCTGGAAGAAAAATCAAAGACACCTTACTATTACGTACCGGTATTATCATCCGCGGTTGTTATCATAGGATTGTATCCAACTATTCAGGGAGGTGGAGAGTCTCTGCTTGCAAGATACATACCAACATTTTTTGCAACAAATGAGCAAACGAAGACTGAAGTGAGAGTATCTTTGTTACTCGTCCTTCCCGTTGACATAACCAGGCAGCACGGCCCCATCTACCATCCTTTTGCAGCCTCAAGGAGACCAACGATACGGCCTGTTAGTAGGACATGCGTCCGCACTGCCTCGATTCCCGAATGTTTCTTGAGCGCCTCCTTGCATGAGGTCCACAACCATAAGAGGACTTGAGATACGCTCTGTCGAATCTGTCCGATGGAATTTGACGGTGAAAAATACAAGGAAGAAAGGCACATTGCGCCAAATACCTCGAAGCGCGCGCAACAAGTCGCGGTTAACTCAAAGTCTACTACCAGATCGATAGTCCATGCTGTCAAGTCTACGGTAACCTCGTGGATGGGAGACGCGGGGACAGGCAATGCGATGGGCTGTATTTTGATTCTTTCCACGATTGTCAGAATGAACTGCGCGCTGCTGCTATCCCTGGCTGGCGGTGAGTAGAGAATCTGGCTTATGTTGGAGTGGATTCGAGGCAGCTCCTATATACTTGCACAAGTCTTGAACTTCGTTCGCTTTTGAGTGTTTCGTTTCCCTTTCAAATCAAACAAAATATAAGTCCAAACGTTCATATTTTCATTTACAAATAGAAATATTAATAAAAGGCCCTAGATATGAATAAAACGAGAATTTGTGTGACTATGTTGTACTTTCTTCAGCATCGGTGATCACAGCACAGATACATTGAGTTTGAACAAACTTGAGGCACACCCCATTCGATCATATCTTGACGCAGGTGAAAATGAGGACCAGGTATTAAAGCAAACCTGAGGGAGACACTATCAGTGACATCATCCGCATGGATAAGAAAAACCATTGACGAAGGAGTATGTGGCTTCTGGAGGCGAAACGATGTATGAGTCCGAAAGATAGCTGCTGAATAAACGTGCAGGAGTCCAGAAGCTGTGTAGCTGATGATATAAGTGGTTTAGGTGATTATGTAGAGTGGCACATCACTTTAGACATTCGCTTCGGCACTGTGTGGTTGTGGGGATTTTCAGGGATACTTGGGCCATTGTTTACCCATGGCTGTTAATGGTAAGAAATAGGTACAAAAAGGATGCAAAATGCAGATGAAATTCACAACTCACTTTATGTCATCTTGGCATACCTTGGCACCCTTAACAATTGACTGTATCAAGCAAGTGACGGCTTCTTCTCCTCATCCAATAAAATGAAATAGTAGGTAAAAACTTGAATTTGAAAAGACATTGTGAGTTCACCTGTGTATAATGCATGCACTCTTGTTAGGAAAGTGAAGTTAGAAAAATATCTGAATGGCCCAACAATAAAACAATATTTCAACAACACCCCAAACATAGTATTCTTATGTTCAAAAATCACAAACTGTGTATTCTTTCTTAAGCCATTCCATCAGATATGTATGTTACATGGCTGCTTTGTGTGACTTGACAATCATTCCATTTTTGTGATATACTCTCAAGAACATGGATTCTGAATTAGGTCCAGTATTTTTGACTTCAAGCAAGGGCCAGACTTTGTTTGCAGAACTTTGAGAAGGCAGGGGAAAAGTCAAATGTATGCTTCAATGGCAGCAAAAGCTGTCTTCTGTATTTTTGGAACTTAGCCTCTCCTTCTGTTGGTCTCAAAATTTTAATGTATTGATAGCTTCTAGGACCTTTGCATGCAGACCCATAGCATTTAAAAAGTTATGTTAAGACCAAGTTGTGGGAATTAAATAAGGGGAGACAAAACTCAACCTTTACTGGATTGGGTCTTGGAAGAGTTTTCTTGCTCATCAGAAAGTGGGGCAAAGGTTTGAGGCTTTGAAATGGAATAAAGTTATAACACTGACTGTATTGAACTGAAAAGAAACAAAAGGAAAGAAAGTCAGCTTAAATAGCAGAACTAATGAAAAAATGATCTTATGCTCGCATGGTGAATCAGAAGTGTTAGCAACAAGCCTTCGCTCAGAGACTGCACCCACTTTCCGACGAGACAGCGATCCCGGCCTGCCCGCAATCTCCCTACTTGTTATTCAGAAGATGCTTCTTAGCTGCATAGTTGAAGAGACCGCTCAGTTTGTCCGCAGGAAACTCCTAGAACAGTAAGTCTCGTTGCCTTACATATTCGCCCAATCTACCATCTTCGAATATATTAAATATTGCTGAGCCTTGTGTTCAAGGTGATACGACCGGTTCCTGGCCAAGCCCTGTGATGTCCCTTGCTTCGCCGCATTTCCGAATTCAACTGAACGTGACGAATCACTCCTCACTTTATATAAGATGGCAGACCGAAATGAAATCAATGGATGTCTTTTGTCTCTTTATATTGGAGTAAGTAAAGTAAGTGAAAGATTTTTAGGGTTAGGGTTCGTCGTCGGGCATGTCGTCGATTACGTCGTCGGGTTCAAGGTAAAGGACCAGATGTATTCTCTATTATTAAATTCTCTTATTAAATTCTCTTATTAAAATTATCTAATTTCTTCACTTGATAATGGAGTAAATAGAATGAAATCAATGGATGTCTTTTGTCTTTTGATATTGGAATAAGTAAAGTAAATGAAGGTTGTTTTTTTCTTGTTTTATTAATTGCACAAGTATTAGAAAATGAATTATTTTGCGTTGTGGTGGTCATCGCGGTCTTTGTTGCGGTTTTGTCGTCCTGGTCGAGGCGGCGTGTTCGAACCTTGAGGTCGGAACCTTATCCACCTTAACCTTAAGCTGTGTAACCCTTCACTCAATCCTAGTCCTTCGCATTTTTGCTGGTAATAAACCAGCCCTTTGCCACTCAACCCCAGGCACTCCTGTAACCTCACCTTGTTGACTCTGTGTTTGTGTATCATATTATACTAGTTACAACCATTCAATTTACTAGTTGCGTAAGAGTTTACCCAACCATCATCAAAAGACTTAACAGAAAATCTCAAATGGAACTCCAATATATTGGCAGTCCATTTATGGAGTAAGACGCTGCATAAAAATGTATGAGGCAAAATCTTGTCATTACTACAGTAGGCGCAAGAAAACTCACCTTAGGATCACGCGGGAACATGGACGTCCGCCGAATGTTACCCAACTTCAAGTAAAGCATCACCACACGTTCCAAGCCAACACCACCACCCGCATGTGGTGGGGCACCGTACTTGAAGGCATCCAAGTATGCCTGAATGGTGCTCAAATCAACCTCATGTTCGCGCGCACGCGCTTCAAGCAAAGTTGGGTCGTGAACACGTTGTGCTCCTGACATAATCTCCTCTCCACGCATAAAAAAGTCGTAACTGTTCGAGTAACCATTGTTGGAGGGGTCCGGCATAGTGTAGAAAGGGCGAATGGCAAGCGGGAACTTGTCAAGCATGTAAAAGTCAGTGTTGTACTGTTCCCTGACAAGCTGTCCAAGCTTGACTTCTTGGGCCGTGCTGATTTGGGTGGTTCAGAACGGATAACAGCTATGACTGATTAGCTCACTTCATGTCGTCAAACTCTCCAATCTCCACTCCCGCGTCCTTCAACATCTGAATACCTTCCTTGAACTCCAACCGCAACGTCTTGTCCAGGTACTTGAAGTCCTCAAACGGAAACTGCCGTCTGACACACTCAATTTCGGGCTTGAAGCGAGTTTCAAGTCCCTTGAAAATGTGCACAAAGAGGTCTCCCAAAATGTCGAGAACTTCATGGTAGTGCTCTTCAAAGGCCATCTCCATATCGAGACCAACGAATTCCGTCATATGGCGATGAGTGAAGGAGTTTTCGGCACGGAAAACAGGTCCAATTTCGTAAACGCGTTCCATATCAGCACAAATGGCCATCTGCTTATACAGTTGCGGAGATTGCGCGAGGTATGCGTTGCCTGTTGCTTGATAAGCATCCGGACAGCAGTTCAAATTCATCAATCTTACGGTTGAAGTAGGTAAGCTTGAACACATTAGCACCGCCTTCGCTGATGGCGTCAATCATCTTGGGTGTGTGGATCTCAGTGAAGCCCTGCGTGTTAAGAAACTCGCGGAACAGCTGACAGACACCGCTTTGCATGCGGAAAATGGCTTGACTGGTCACAGTCTGTCGAATGCGATCATGAATTGAAAGCGTAAATACACGTTTGAATCACTTACTCTAAGATCGATGATACGGTTGTCTAGGCGAGTGTCCATGTTCACCTTGACAAGGAGCGGGTCCTTTTCAAACTCTTCTTTTGGCCGCGTCGCGTCTTCCAACGAGAAGGGAAGACGGTCGATCGTCTTGCTCACAATCCAGAGCTGAAAGAAATGGTCAAGGTCAGCTGCTTAACGATGTCTCAACACTCACAGTCTTGACTTTGATTTCGACCGTTTGAATGGTGCAGCCCTTGACAAGCTCCTTTGGCTGAGTAAGAACTCCTTCTACGAGAACGAGGGATTCAGTGGGAATGCTGTTTACACACGATTTAGTCAGGCGAATGCGTCCTCGAGAATAAAAGCTTACTCAATTGCAAAGCGTAGCATAGGCTTGCTGACATTCGCGGCGTCCTGAGCCACGACAGCCTGGACCGTGTTGGTACGCTGACGCAAAGTGAGAAAGCAGAGCTTGGCTCCTGTTGCGTTCGTCTTTTGCACGCGCGCAGATAGGAGGACAGTCTTATCAACATCAGCAATAGTGAGATTTTCGATACGGGTGCGCTCGCGACCTGTAAGTTGAAAGTTAGGCTTCAGGAAGGAGTTGATAATATACAACGTTGCACCTGTGCGTTCCTGGGACTGGTTGAGTGGAAGTTCTCCGTACTTCCCGACGGAACAATCTTCGACATTTGCGTCACGGACAGCTTTTTCGGCAGCCTATTGGTTTGAGACCGCGTATGATCAGCCATTGACTACCCTCACCCATGATGACCCATCCGCAGCGTATTCACTTTCCCTTCTTCCTCTGTTCACATCTAACCCGACAATCTCGCTCAGCATCGCCAGTTCCTCGCACCCATTCACAAGAAAAAGGTGAAAACACGGACCCGCGCCCGCCGCACACGTACCAAACGATCCGCCGTCTCCTTCTTCTTGCGCTCTTTTTCCTGCTTCTCAACTAGCTTCTTCAGCGCTTTTGCGCTGAGCGGCTTTCCGTCCTCGCCGAGGACGATGTTCGCTTGGTTGCTGGAGTCTGGAACCGACGCAGCGGTGATCTCTGCGACAGTACTCTTGTCTTCGCTCGTCATGGATTTCTCTAATTCGCGCGTTGGCTTCCGGTTGGCGACAGACACTATCCAAGGCGAACTCCAAACTCAACTCGTTTCAACGCTCCAATTCCAGCGGTCCCACTTGTAAGAAATACTCCTGCGTGAAGAACAATGGGAGTCAGTCGAAATGCGTCGAGCGCATTGCCTTTGCCACAGTGCTTGTCGGGAAAATCGGTGTGACTCACATGAACTTTTGAAAAGATGCGGGAGCACTCATTGTGGCTGTTACAAGACTTTTGGGTAACTAAGTAGAAAGTTTTCAAGTGGCTTAGGTGGACCCTTGCTTTGAAGAAAGCGCGATTGCAGTAATTGCAAGCCGCAGCGTTCACGTCCACATTCATGTCCAGACGTAAGGCAGGACAACTCTGCCGTAATATCACAATGTGCGCGGAAAATGAGCCTGCTCATTGACTTCTTGGCAGCCTCGTTATCATTCTCGCAGCCTTTTTTTTTTTTGACCGGTACGAGACATGACTGACATGCGGCATGCCGATTTGGATTGCAAATGGTCATTGTTTTTTTACTATTTTGACCCAATCTCGCGGTCCACACTCTTCCCTCACGGGACTCACATACACTGCTAAGACTGCGGCTCCTAACTAAAACATTCAACTTTGGATTTGTGCGATAAGGCTGTTCACATCTGTGAATGAACAATGGACATCACAGGATTAGGGTTACAAGCGGACAATATGGAAGTATTGGAGGCGTTGTCTCTTTGACGGAAAACAGACTGGTTTTACAGAGAAGACTATAACCATCATGTTACGTAAAGTCGCCATCCAAATTTTCGTCAAAAAATTGACTAAATGGACAAGCAAACGCGCCGCCCCAAGCGTAATTCACAAAGACGCATGCGATTGCGCACACGCCGAAATTCGCGACATATTTTGTTCGTTGTCGGCGCCTGGCTCTATGCCAGCCGAACGTCCAGTACAAGCGCCAGTCTCTGCCTTGCCTACAGATGACGTCGCTCCTAAAACACCACAACAGCCATAACCATCGAAATTATCTCTAACGCCGTTACATCATCTTCCCGTCCATCAATAAAAACCCCTCAGGCCGCCACCTCCTTTCGCGAAAAACAAAGTGGAATTATCTTCCTTCATCTCTGCTTCACAGCGAACGGATTACCATTCTGGAAGTGCGCTTCATAGCTTGCTGACTGAAGAAGAGGCCTCCGATTTGCGCGGCTACGTTCCCGATGTTAAGGCTGAAATGTTGGTGCTGGACGACGACTGGGAGTGCGAAATCGCCTCAGACAACGATTACTGCTTTGGAGAGGACGACGAACAGGTAGTCGAAGAGAACTGTACTATTTGCAGACGCTAGCTCCTGAGGTCCGTTTTAACATTTATGGATTGATTCTGAGACTAACGAGGCCCAAACTGAACAGGAACCTGACGCGAGTATCTAATCCTAACCGCATCACGAGATTACTCCGCCCGAAACCTTTAAAAGTAAGCTCTCTTACTTCGTCGCTTAGGACGTGCTGGACGTGAGGGTCCCTGACCCAGAAAGTTTCTTGATTGTCTCTTTGCTCATCAGTTGCTTAATTTTTTGTTTAGTTTGCCTGCATAGTCCTTACCAAAGTGGGAAGCAAAATTTTATCAAACTTGGAACTCATCAACTAACGAAATCTTGTAACTGCCGGGCAAACCTTGTCAGAACACGGAACCATTATGGACTGGCGGGTTAACCTCGTGAAACATCAACTAGAAATCAAATCAGAGACAATCGTGATACCTTTGCTTCTACAGCCTCGGCCAAAATAAATTTGCTGGAGGTGAGCTTCTTCAGCTTCAGTAAAAATTTCGTTACAAAAAAAAAAAAAAAAGGAACACTTTGCTGACTTTTTCACTTTTGTGGAAGCAGAATTTCAGATGCGCCAGGCCTTTTTACTTGTTTTGAACAATTTTGTTTGATTTCGTGAGTGCCCAGCATCATTTACTACTATCTGCCGTAAGCTCAAACGAATTCGAGAGTATTTTGAATCTGATGAATCAGGGTCAACTTTCTTGTTTTTTTCCGAGTCTCTTGAGTTCAAGGTTAGGTCTAAAGTTGAGTGGCGCTCGAAGGAGTCCATTGCACTTGTCGATGTTCTTCCCCTCTATTTAAATTCACTGACTTCTTTCTTTTGGTTGGCAATCTACTCGATGAGGGCATTCATTTGCGTGGCCATGGCTTCCATTGTTATTTCAAAGAAATGAAATTTTGATTTTTCACCAGTCCACATCAGCAGCAACAAATGACAATTAGAAAAAAAGCAAAATGCTTTTCGTTAAAGATTCGTCCCGCCCGTGAATTTCTGAATGAATAATTTGACATGTCGAAGTCGTCAAGATTCGCTCCAAGAAGGCAAAGATGCCTTCTTAACTGCAAACGGCACTGCAATGAATCTAGCTGAGCCAAATGGGATTCCTGCAATGACGCAGCACTTGAGGAGTTGCGAGCAATCCACGCAAGCGTATGCGAGAGGTACAGAATCCACCTTCAGTTGCTGCCAACGACTACAGTTGCTGCCAACGACTACAGTTGCTGCCAACGACTTCAGTTGCTGCCAACGACTTGCAACAGCAGTGTGAGCAGCAGTTTGAAATTTATAGTTGACCCGCAGTATTATAATCTTGGAAATGCGGATGATCCAAGGACTCCTGCATACCAATACCGGCCGACCTTGACTCTGACAACAAAATCGACTAGAAGACGAAATCATGGGAATGTAAATCATCGAATTTGATAGACCAATTGGATTCGCAATATATTATACAATGTTTGAGATGACAGCCCATGCCAGCGAATGGTCGTTACCTCTTGGGAGCAACATGCTTCTTGAGTACATGATATTTAATTTTCCAAACCTTCGTCAAGCTGTCTGCATAATGTACCCACTGTCTGCCCCAACTTTGTGCTGCTTGTCTTGTCGCCACACTCATCAGTCATCTGCATGCTGCAAACAACATGGCTACAATGCATAACATTATAGCAGGAGATGGGACCCGCATCGTGTCAGATGTTAACAAGCATTTTTATTGTTGAAACAGCAATTACGTGTACACTAACCTTTTCTTGCGACAACCTGGCCTCCTCGCACGCAACCAGACGCGGTGTCAAGAAGGATTTTCTGTACTTCGTTCCCTTACCGTACAGCACAACATACGTTTCGTTTTTTTTTATCCATCGGATCTCGCTCTACGCTTTGGGGACTGTAATGGCCGATCCTTTGTTGTCTGTCATGTTTTCGATGTCAGGTGCGACTGAATTAACAGGAACACTGGGTCAGAAAATGGATTGAATGATGTGAGGGAGTTTGTCGGTTGGTTGGGTGGTTTCTCCCTCACTCGTTTCAAATTGGGGACATTCTGGCAAGATGCAAGAAACATGACAATCGCGAATTCATTCTTTTATTAAGACCTGGAGCATGTCACCCCGAGCCAAAACTCCTGGTACGTCAACAGTCAAGATTTCGCGAGTGAATCCAACTGCTGTGACAAAGTCCGCGACAGCACCATCAAGCAATGGGTCTTCAGAGCGGGGACCGACAAGCACAACTTTCCGGACATTCGGGAACCATTGAAGGTAGTCTTGAAGAAGGGAAGGACGCCGCATATAGACTGACAACAAAGAAACAATGTTCTTGCCAGCGAGAACCAGTGAAGGATCCTCGTCAGTTTGAATGCAAAAGAATGAAGCGGAAGGTAAAAACAGATTGATTGGGGCGACGTCGACACCAATCACACTGCCGCAAGAAAAGAAGGAGGAGAGGAGGAGTTCAAAGAGACCGCTGCCACTTCCAATACTTAAGACCGCTTCATCGTTCCGAAGGTCCAAATTACATGAGACTTGCTCAAGCAATGTTGAAACCGGCGTAACGCAGCACAGCGTCGTCGACGAAAGTCCAAGGTCAGCAGAGAACTGATCCTTGATGCCCTGAATATCACCAGCCTCGTGCAACCGTCTCACTCGGTCCGAAACGGACAGGACTTTTCCAGATGAGTTGCGATAAAGGGAAAGTGACATAGGGACATCGCCTATGTGAAAAAAAACAGTCAGCGAACGTGAAGACCAGGATCACAGAGTGGGGAGGCGGAGAGAGAGTGAGATCAGAAGCAATATTGAGTCTTGGGTAGTATTAGCCGATGCCACGCCTCCCTTTGCGAACAACGGCGCAGGTGACGATCCTACCGACCATGAACCACCTGCACCAAGGCGCACGCTGGAGAGACGCAGCGAATCGGCCCCATTGCACACAGAGTCCGGCTCTTGTCCCTGCAGAAAGACTCTAACAGGGACCGCCCTCGGGCACTGCGAGCAACAGCACCACGTCATAGAATGGATTAATTGCGGTGTCATCAAGTACACTCGTGTAGGGGTTGGGTATATGTCGCGCAGGAGTCGCTCACCTGTCTTTGGTCACAACTTTTGTCACGTCCGCCAAAAAAAGAAAAGTTCTTCAGTTAGCTGCATCGGGGCATTTCCAAGAAATGAGAGAAAAAGAAGATAATTTATTGAGACGACGGGTTGAATAGTTCCGCTGAAAAGATTTGCATTCACTTTGTAAATCTACAACGGGATAGGAATCAGTGGACGCTCACATTGTCCACGCATGGACACGAGCAAAGTGAGCATTTGGCCTGTACGTACGCTTTTTAATAGTTCGTGCACATCAGGAAACCGGATATTGTTTAGGGTCCTATCGGTATGACACGTTTTACACTTGATACCTTCCTCCATCTCACCTGCATTGAACGAAAAAAAAAGATTTCACGATGGAACTGTATACAGTCTAGAAGTCTTTTACGCAGATAAGGACGTGATTGCCATGAACACTGGATTTCGACCGTCCGTGCAAAGGAGGAATGCAAAAAGTGTACAGCCTGAAGAAAACGAACGTGGCCCGGTGCATAAAATGGTACTTGTAACAGGTAGCGAGCATGATTTCAATCGGAGTCGTCCTGTTACTTACAAGGTCCCAGGCTCACATGATACCGAAATCGCCGTGTCCACCGTCCAAAAGGGTTACAAAAAAGAAATGGGAATACATGTGAATGTAACAGCTTCAATCATCTTAAATCGGAAAGTTTTCCTCTACTTAAATGCGAACAGGCGTCAAAAGTGTTTTCCCTCAACGGACATTCTGCCGATGTCTATGCAATTGAAGTTCTTCCTGAAGCGGACAGTTCGAGCGGCTCCATGCGATTGGGTCATATTATTTCCGCCGGAGATTACACTGTTCGCGCGTGGGACTTGGAGGTGCAATTACGCCGTACGACACTGCAAAACTTGACTTCACTTATATATAGAAACGCGTTGCTACTAGCATCTTTAGTGGTCATACGGGATTTATTGCATGCATCAAGGTGCGTGGCAAGCGTGCCTTTTCCGGAAGTTGGGACACGACAATTCGCTCTTGGAATTTAGAGGTGAGGCTGCGAAAAAGAGGAGTGTTATAGAGTCAACGCCCAATCTTCAGACGGGCAAGCCAATGCACGTTTTCAAGGGGCACAACAACATTGTGAACTGCATTGATGTGACAAATGCAGATCTCTTCAGCGGAAGCTGGGATCAAACTATTATTCGATGGAGCCGCGCGGTAACTGGGGGTATAATGAAAGGTATAACACTGATTCATGGACTTCAGACGGGTGAACCGGTGATCAGTTACCGAGGGCATACAGATGGAGTGCAGTGCCTTCAAGTCTACGAAGGCCTTTTAATCAGCGGGTAATATTTACTTCAGTTGATGATCTGTTTTATCTGGTCTAACCTGTGATTTAGGTCCATGGACAAAACAGTTAGAGTATGGGACATACCATCTGGACGCACATTACGGGTCATGAAGGGCCACACTGCTGGTATAGAATGCTTGCACATCGCGCAGGATGTTTGTTTCACAGGTTCATATGACAAGACAGCCCGATGTTTCAACCTAGACGTGAGCTTTTCATCCTTTTAGGATAAATGATGGTAGCTCATAGATTGATCATATCGCATCAGACAGGGGAATGCTTAATGATATTTGAGGGTCACACTGATGGCAGTGAGTTTCACTCCCTAACTTCGTCCAACGTATACTCACTCGCCGTTAGTTTATTGTATCAAATTTTTCGAAGGTCTCTTATTTACTGGATCAGGGGACAAGTCGGTGCGCATCTGGGACGCAAATTTCGTCGTGCGAAAACGACAACAACGGCTCGGTTTCTGCTGTTTACAAGATTCCACAAAATAAACGCCAAACAGAAAGAAAAACCGTCAATTTTATGTAAATGTTGGGTTGAATCAAGAACTTTCGGCAACCAGAGTACTTCGAACACCACGAAACAAGAAAAACCAGTATACCACAAAATGCAACATCCAGTTCAAGCTCGTGCCCCAAACTTGTCCAAAGCCTTGACACCTTGCTCGGCCCACTCCTGCCGCGTCACCCAGAAGGTCTCGCGATCCTTCATAATATCGGCAAGCACAGCACCACCCAAAAATACCATGTGCTTTCGGCGCGGTGGAT
>MU615186.1:0-14269 GCA_025201725.1 Chytriomyces sp. MP71 | reverse complement strand
CGTGAACGATGGCGGTGCGGTGGCTGGGTTGGTTGGATTGTCGAGTGAGGGTGGCGAGTGGGGTGCCCCTTCATCGCCCACGCTCGCCATGTCCTTGTGCACGGCTGCCGGGCTGCTGCCACCACTAACCGTATCAAGAAGCTGCGAGATCTTCATCATCGTGGCTTGCTTAGTAGCTAGGGGAGAGGAGGCCCGTGGGGTGGAGGGCAACTGGGGAGATTTTGTCAAAAAACGACCTGTGAAAATTGGATGGCACATTATGGAATGGGGCCACGCGCCCAAAATCCAATGAAAATTTTTTCCTCAAACTAGTTTCTCGCCCTTTCGCCCCATTCGTGACCAGCGCAGCTTTGTCACTACTTCCGTGTCATGGCATGGCATTTCCTCTGCACGCAATGGGCGTTCACGCGGAATGAGAGAGGACGGAATATATTGTAACGGCACGTGTTTCCTGATGAAAATTAAATAGGGTGCCGCGTGCCCCCTACCCATCAATCAAGGAAAATAGTGATATAAGCGGGCAGTGCAATTCTCGTGAATAGAAACATAACCAAATCGTTCCCTCCACCCCGGAGGACCGTGAACCCCAACCATGTCCAGTCCCGGCACATACTCCACTTGCATATGGCTTCACATCTGGAACGTCCGAATACAATTGCTTCATCCCATACTCCCCCCCGTCCCAACCATCCTCGACTAATTTAAAGTCCGCACCGCAGCCTTCGTACTTTTTCAGCCGCATCCAACACAGCTTCATTCTTCGCCCGCGTCAAGCTGCAACTGTGGCAAACTGCAACTTCGAATCTGTAACCCCCGCATCCGTCTCCATCGCTCTGCACGCCGCTTCGCCCCAATCAACGGGGTCGTCGTTCTCGCCAATAAAATCCAGCTCTGCTTCGATGCTCTCGTGATTGGCAAATTGGGGTCATTGATGGCGTCATCGACAGTATCGCGGATTTGCTGTAATCCCAGGAGCTGCTTCGTTTCCATGGTCCACTGGGCAACGCTGTGCTCGTCAGTTGGAGGGTGCTGTTGTTTTGATCGATACCGTAGTTGTTGCTGCTGCTGGTCGGAGGTGCGACATTTGTGGCGCAGGATGGGTGGAAGCAGGGAAAGGGAATGGGTGTCGCGTTTGGAAATTGGCTGAGGAGGGAGGAGGGGGGAAGAGTGAGGAGAGGAGACGAGTCGCGGAAAAAAAGCGGACGAGGGAGGCGCTTATCGCGAGATTGCCTACATTTTTGGAAGGGAGTGGCCTTTTGCTGCCTCACACAGGGCATTCTCAGCGAGGACAGTCTGCGGTCGTGCAAGAACAAACAGCCGGAACGCACTCATTGCAAGAAAAAATATAACTGCGACGCAATCAATCGGTCTTGGCATAAGAGCTTTGACAATTGTAGAGTTAAAAGATTAACTTGAACGTAAACGATCCACATTTTTCCTTATACACGCCATACAATAATCGTTCTGTGCTCCGTCCGTCAATGATTGTCCTTGTGAGGGAGAAGCCAATGAAATTCCGAATCCCGCCATCGTCACCCGTCCCAACGCGCCCCTCAGCCGGCATCCGTCGCAGTCCAACATGGATTCTGCTGGCGCTCGCGCTTGCATCATGGATATTGTCCTCTTTTCGGGACATTGCGTGGACCCACTCTAAGCCCATTGAGCTCCGATGCAAGCAACTCCCGTGGCTGCGAACCACCCATTCTGCAAACAACCAACTTCAAGCGAACATCACTGACGCGGTGGAGCACCTGTCCGAGGCCATTCAAGTGCGCACGGAGTCTTTCGACGTTGAGTCCCAGCTCAACGGGACCGCCTTCATCCAATTTCACAATTTGGTGGCTCGTCTTTACCCTAAAACGCACTTGCTACTGGAGAGGAAAGTGGTGGCCAATTATTCTCTTCTGTATACTTGGAAGGGCAGCGACGAGTTCGCTCCTCCATTGATGCTCATGGTAAGATGGTTCCCAGAGCTGTCCAACCCCCCCTTACGCATATTCCTGTTTTTCCATTCGCGGTAGGCCCACATTGATGTCGTTCCTGTCTTGCCTGAAACTGCGGGGTCTTGGAAATATGATCCCTTCTCTGGCTTTGTGGACGAAGAAAACGGCTACCTATGGGGACGTGGCTCTGCCGACACGAAAGCAACGTTGATTGGCATATTGGAGGCGGTGGAAGGGTTGATAGAGTCTGGTTTCACGACTCCCAAACGCACATTATATCTAGGCTTTGGTCACGACGAGGAGAGCTTTGGTCACGGTAATCAGTGGATACAATGTTGGTGTTTTCTCATCCCTGCCTCTCTTTAGGTGCGATGGCGATTGCCGATTATATGGAAAACGATTTGGGCTTGGCAGGAAAAATTGGAATGATTGTGGATGAAGGAAGCGGAATAAGTGAGTTTGAGGGACTTTCCATGGCGCTTGTTGCGGTCTCAGAGAAGGGGTATGGCATTTGTATCTTGCCAAAGTCGAATAACGATGATCCATCCCCTTTAGATACGTTGATGTGGACATAATTGTGGAAACCTCTGGCGGCCATTCTTCAGTTCCACCACTACACACGGGCATTGGCTTCTCGGCCCTCCTTATCAATGCCCTTGAATCGGCGTCTTTTCCCATCCTCCTCAGCAACGAAAACGCTTTCCTTGGCACTCTTGCTTGCTATACGGAACACCACCCGCTTCCGGATCCCTTCCTTAAATGGGCAATAGAAAATCTCCCGGGCTCGCGGAAGGCGTTGCGTAAATATCTCTCGAAGCGGGCAGACACGCGTAACCTTTTGAGCACGTCTCAAGCTGTGACGGTGATTCGGGGCGGGCTGAAAGTAAATGCGCTGCCTGAGAAGGTCGTTGCGACGGTCAATCATCGAATTTCGGTGGATTCGGCATTGAAGGATGTGGAAACGCATTATATAGATGTGTTGGGGAAAGTGGTTGAGAAGTATCGATTGGATTTGACCGTGCAGGAGTTTGGTGGTTCAGGCCAGGTTGCATGGAAGAAATCGTGGGGAGCTAAAGCCACGGGTAATGTAACGATTGTGCCCAAAATGAGTTTGGAGCCAAGTCCTATAAGTCCCTTTAATGATGCTGATGATCTCGCATGGGCTGTGTTGGAAGGGACCATTCATGGTGTGTTCGATGATGGTTCCAAGGATGGCCAGGTGATTGTCTCCTCCTTCCTGATGGACGGAAACACGGATACCAAGAGTATGTGGGCGCTGAGCAAAAAGATTTACCGATTTTGTGAGTTTTAGATTTGATCCAAGTAACCATGCAAATGCTGGATTCTAAGCCAAACCTACAGCGCCTTGCCACGGAGAAAAGATCCACACTGTCGATGAGCATGTGTTAATTTCCAGCTTTTTAGATGGTATCGCCTTTTACCGTGAGTTGATTCATAACTGGAACAAATAAATGCTTACACTCCGGCGCGACTTACCTTCTCTACTTGGTGATCCCACCAGCAGCATCCGCTGCACTCGCATCCACAATCCTGTGGATACTGCCGGGCCTGAAGACTCTGGAGCATAGGAAGATCGGACCTCGCTTGCAGAGTGGGAATAATAATTCATTCGTGTCTGTGAGTTTGAAAACATCACAATTGCGAAGGTGCAAGTGGCTGAGAAGGGGCACGGAACATCTTTACTTTTTACTGGTATTTTTTATTCAGAAATTCATAGATGCGTCTACGCGGACATCATGGTAGCCGTAGAAAATGGTCATTCTCCTGTGCCTCTCGGACATACAGCCATTGACTTCGCCTCCCTCGTCATCTAAGCCATTGAGTCAAACCCGCACTCGTTCGTGCTTTCTGACAACAACCCTCTCCGTGGGTTTTGTTTTTCTTACCACGATCCTCGTGTGGATCCTCTCCACGCGAACTCTCATGACCCTACTTGGATGGGCGAGCGCTTCCTGCCACGACTCGCGGAACAGTCTCCCGCCATGAAAACACCACTCAAGCCGTTGTTTAGGGTAAGTCGAATGTAAATGCCCTGCGAGAGCGCGTGTCGGTCTATCGACGGATTGGTATGGATGATTCTGGGCATTTCGAGCGTGTCTTGACTTCGATTGTGAAGCGGGTCGGCTTGAATTTGCGGGTGATGCAGTTCAAAGATCCGCGGGAGGTTCCTTTTTTGTTCCTTGTATCGGGAATCAGAGTCAATGCAACAACGGTTCCGTTTCTGCTCGAACCAAGCCTGTGAGTCCCTCCAACAATCGCGACGATGTTATTTGGAGGGTCTTGGAGGGAGCCATTCATCGCGTTCTTAACGGACGATCGTGGGAGAGTGACAGGAGGTGTTGGTGGTTCCGCACTTAAGCACCAAACACTTTTTGGCTTGGACAGATCGGATATTTCAATTTGTACCGTTTGTCAAACATAGTACACACAATGTATGAGTGCTCGGTGTCAAGGTTTTCCATCAACTTATTCATACTCAGGCCGACATGGAAGCTTGAATCCGTGAATCCACCAATAGGAAAAGCTGAAGCAACAAACTCAAGTTGAAATCATTGGTGACTTGGTGCCCCATTCATTGGTCTGGCTTGGGAGCGTCCGGACCTTTCCGTCAGACGCCTTCTAGCCGTTTTCACATATGATACAATGGCAGTGCTCCCCACAAATCAGACGAGGGCATTCTACCAACTGTCACTCCTTCTGTCCAACCACCTCTAAGGAGATGCCGTGCCATTTCTTCATCATCATCGTCTGCCATGAAGGACGCTCACTACCTGTCTTTGTCCCCTCCACTTTCTGCACCCGCCTCCATTCGTCGTTGCGTCATTACCATTACAGACAATGAAGATGAACATAATACACCAGGTGCTGACATTGTTGAAGGCATGGAGGTTTGATTTTGATTATAGTCCAAAAGCGGTCCAAACATCAATCAACTTGTTAACAGGAGGAGCTTGACGCCATCCTGGTGCCAAGACAACCCAAAGATGTTCTGGTATTGTTCCTATCCTTTCCCATGGCCTTCTATGGCGTCGGATTCGCCTATAAAAATGCGTGATTCTGACACAACTTCTGGCAAAATCAGAGCCAAAAAAGGGCATCCTGTGCATCAGCTGGCCTAGTTCTTTCCCCTTCCCCTGAAGGATTCCGGAAACTCCTCTCCAATTCTGGAAATTTGAATGGACAATGCTACTATTTCTTTTGTTGCTCCAACAGTAGTTGATGCTTTCAAGGGAACAAACGTCTTCTCTCTGGATTTGCTACTCAAAACAATAGAAAATATGCCCTAACAACTCGCAAATTCACCTCATGTATTGCGCAAAATCAAGTCACATAAACATCAGGCTGAACTGTGTGGATATATATACTGAGAACCAAGAAGTTGAGCAACACACAATCTGTCAACTCGCGAATTCACCTCTTTGTACACACAAAATCAAGTCACATAAACATCATCACAGAGTTATTGGTGCATTTGCGAAAGGAATTCAAAAACACTGAGAGGAGTGATCAATCAAGTGCGTTCTTTTCTTTTATTGATGTGGAACTACACTTGAAACGCACACAGTTCTATGAGTATCAAAAGTACTACAAGTTCCTGAATAATTTTCAGCAGTTCAAGAAAGTCCCTGTTTTGTTTACTTGACTATGTCATGAAATCAAGGAAATTGAGCTCTGGTTCAACAGAATGCAAATTCCTTCCACTATCGCATTCTCATTCATCTGATTTTTGGAAAACTGTGCCAGAGGAATGGCATTTTCATAATCAAGACACAACATTTGCACTCGACTGCCATGAGGAATTATTAGGTGCCTCAGATAGTGAGTATGAGGACTAGATCCACAAATTGACTGTTTACCAAACTGTTTGATTTTCAATTCTCAAAATTCAATTTTCCTTTGCGTTAAATAAAATTGAATTTCAATTATTTTTTCCCATCCAATAGTATACATGCTTCCATTCAAAAACATAAAAGATTTGTACAAAAGTGTTACTCTCTTTGAACCTACTGACTTTGTTCCTCGTATCACCAGGAAAATTTGTGAGACTGGGTCACCTTGGCAAAAGGGACAGGCAAAGATTGAACGACAGGATTGTTGTTCCAAACACCAAATTTATATGCCTTGAAACTTGACCTACACTGTTTCCATAAATATGAACCAAAGAAACATGAACAAAACCACCACACAAAATCTTTAATTGATGTAGTTGCAAACAATCAAATGTATCCAGTCCAAGAGACGATACATAAGTTGATAGTAGCTTATGAAATGCAAAAGGCATGTTTGAATGGGGTTTCAGCTCCCTGTCTAAGCAAGACAATTGGGTCTACTGAATTTGATGGCCAAAAAAAATACTCATCTCAATTTTGAAATAACAGAATCACACAAGCTCATCAGCACCTGTAGACGTCAAACAGCGCAGTAGCCCTGAAATGGCGCTTTGCCGAATTCTATAATCTCTATTCCATTGATCACCAATGTACTTTAAAAAATCACGATTGTTAATAACAGCCCTTTATTTTACAGCCCGACTAGTGCTCCCACCAGCCCATCAATCTGCGTACGCACCAGGTCTACCTGCCGTTCCCATTTGTGTACCTCCCAATCCGCCATGCTTGTCTCAAACCGGATCCTCCGTAGCTCCACGCGCTGCGCCATATCTTCCGCAAATATTCTCTTTCGTTCTGCTTGCGCTTTTTCAAACTAAATGGTGTTGTTACGTGAGCAAAAGAGGACACGTTGTATTACACAACAAAACTCACTTCCGCTTGCTCTTTTTCATTCCAAGTATATTTCAGCGTCTCAGGTAACTTGGACAGCTCTAACTTTGGAGGCGGTGGCGGTACCTTGACTGGCGGTGGTGGTGGGGGAACAACCCCGGCTCCTCCCCCAGCAGATACTGGCGGCACCAAATTTCCCTGAGACCCCTGAGGATACATGGGATGCGGAAAGGCCTTGTGCCCAAAAGACTGCTGCCGATAGGGTATATGTAAGTCACCCTCCCTCTCTAACTCACTGTAGCTTCGTTTTGGAGCGCCTGAATGAGCGGATGGTGAAGAAAGCGGCCGCTGCGCGATAGGGTAGTTCGATGGGGCGTCTTGTCCCTGCTGCCTGAACGAGTGCGGGCTGTGCACTTGCCCCGCGCCGTCAAAATCGCGGGCCAGGTTGCCGCGGGACTGTTCGGTGCGTGGGGGGTAAAATGGGTCTGCAGGGCCAGGACCACCACTTCCATTTCGCACGGGAGGTAGGTCGTCGTAGTATCGCTGCGAAGGCGGTGGCCCGATCCAAGCTCCCTGTGGATCCCAGCCAGTCGAATGCTGCGCGGCTGCGCGGCGGTAGTCTTCTTTTTCGGGCCCTGGATCATCCCATCCGACTGGATGCCCTCCCCGGCGGTATTCAACTGGCGCACTGATGGGACGGCGAAATTCATCCCGCGGATTCATCGCAACGTAACGGTAATCGTGCCTATCGTCAAACGCGCCGGCATGTCCACGAAATTCCGGCTGCTGTTCAAACCCGCCGCCTCTGACACGAAACTGTTCCCGCTCCATGGTAGCAGCCCGATGAAACTCCTCCCGATCCGCTGACACCCTCCGAAACTCATCCCTTCGGAACTCGTTCCTTCCGCCCCCACCCGCCAGTCCCATGGAGATTCCAGCACCACGCTCAATACCACCCCTTGCATACTCATCCCGATCCATTTCGCTTCGCGCAATCTCCCTCTCGCGCTCCCTGTCCACCCCACGAAATGCTATGTTATCCCGTCGAAACTCATCCTGCACAGGTGGCAGTGCCCCGAAATCGGCACCCAACGGAGTCAGTGAGCGATCGCGCGCCGCTGCGTCTGATCCTTTCCCAACGCTTGCTTCTCGACGCGCATAGGCATCACTGATACGTCGCACGCGAGAAGGATCATCGCGCATGTCGATGACTGCCTCGCGCGTTTCCGAGAGAGTCTCGGATCTGCGGTATTCCGTGTCGTGGAGGCTCGCGAATCGGCGAGGTGACGAATGGTCGGAGAGAAACAGGCCCGTAGCGGAGACGGTTCGGCTAGTGCCGAGGGCGCTGCTTGCACTATAATCGCCTCGCAGATCGAAGTCGTTGAGGAGGGAGCCTCGTTTGGGTCCACTCTGGGGAGCGAATGCCACATCCTTGCGTGAGCCAAAATTGTTGCTTGATGGGCTTGCTTGGACGAGTGAATCCAACTTAGAAGATTCAATCAATCCGCGAGAGTCCCGGAAATCCACAACTCTACGGCTTTCGCGGGGTTCGCGGTCGCGCAGATCCCGCGCGTCTCCGTCATCATCTCGTTCCCGCCCATGATGGGAAGGGCCAGAAAGCAGTGAGGTACGTTGTCGGAGTAATGGACGCTCGCGGTCCGAGTAGAAGGAGCCAGGGCTCGAGCGCGGGTCCAAGATGGATTCGTTCACGATGCGACGCACTTTCGCGTCGCGTTCCCGAGTTCCAGTGTCACGATCAGGGTCATTACCGCGGTCTTGCAAACGTTCACGGTCCTTTTCACGGTCCCTGTCGTAGTCGCGTTCTCGCTCACGCTCCCGATCACGCTCCATTTCATGAACTTTTTCACGCTCCCTGTCCCGCATTTTTTCACGGTCTCGTTCATGATCCATTTCACGAGCTTTTTCACGCTCACTTTCCCGTTCAAGTTCCAGCACCTTTTCGCGCTCCTTTTGATCGTCAGCAGGTCGAGATTCTCTCCCCCTCTCTCGGTCGCGGCCTTTGTCTCTATCCCTGTCCCTTTCATGTACATCTTCTCCGTCCCTCTCCCGCTCATACATATTGCCATGTCCACTTGAAGCCCCTGTGCCTCGGTAAGTGTCTGCAGCTCTGTATGTGTCTCCGGCACGGTAGGAGTCGCCAGCTCGGTAAGAATCCGAGGCCCTGTAGGAGTCGCCTCCGCGGTCTCTGCGCTCCGGCCTCTCGGGGGCCGCGTTCCCTATCATTTGGCGATCTAGGCGTTCTTTTCTCCGCCTGTACTCCTGTGTGTGTTTTTTAGGATGTTTGATAAGGGAGGGATATGTTTTTAGGGCAGCCCACTCTGCCTACCTCTTCCTCGTCTTCACGAACGCGCCGCTCTCTCTCCGACTCGAAACGTGGTAGCTTAGATGGTGGTTGCGATGGCTGCGACTGTGCGCATTCATCGGAAGCCGGGGCCACAGCTGAAGCTGAGACGAGTTCGTTGAGTGACGACGAACTAGACGCTGACGCGAGCCGCTCTTTTGCAGCAATTGCCGCCTTTGCAAAGGGATGAAGCGCGGGCGGAAGGGGCGCGGGTGGCGGCGGCGGCGGCAGAGAGCCCCGCTGTTCCCTCGACGGGCCCTGACTCTGGCCCGCGTGAGCGCCCCTCTCCTCCCTCCCTTCCCTCTCCCTCTCGCGCTCTCCGTCCATCCGGGCACCGCCAAACCGTGCTTGTTCTCGTTCCCGCTGCCGCTCCAGCTCGCGCCGCTCTCGCTCCCGTCGGCGTTCCCGTTCCCGCTCCCCGCCCCGTCGACTGCGCTGCATTTCGCCTTCTTTTCTTTGTTAGTTATATGAGCCGAACGAGGGTTTCCAACATTATACCCCACTTTTAATAGTAAGAGCTGCTCTCTGTGGGAACTAGCCATATTCAGGGATCAGAAGCTTGTAACCATCCCCACAGCGAGGATGCCTCTCCTTCCTGGCCGTCATTCTTCAGCCTCCATCAAGCGCGCAGGATGTGATCTCCACCGGCTGACGCGAGTGAAGAAGCGGTTGCGTCGAACCCGCTTAGTCCCAGCAACTCGGTAAGGCGCGCAAGCCGCAATTGCCTCCATTTGCGATGACGACGTGCGCCATTTCAAGACGATTCTCGGCGACGGCGGCGTGTTGAGTAACGAAGCGGACTTGGCTGGCTTCAACAAGGTGCGCTTTCATGTATCTTGATAAAACAGCCAGTTACCTCTGCTTCACTTCTACCAACCACCAACCACCACATTGTTCCTCATTGAACTGCTGCAGGATTGGATGCGAAAGTACCGTCCATCAGCTTCTCTCGTACTCAAGCCAAAGCCCACAGAGCACGTCAGCTAGATCCTCAAGCATGCCTATGCTCGTGGCATCGCGGTCGTGTCACAGGGTGGGAACATGGATCTCGCGGGTGACTTGTTTTGAGGCGCGGACAACGGTAATTCTGATGAAGTGGTCGGATATTGACGAAAAGCTTGAACAAAACGGAATATCAGAAACCTTCCTCCTTTTTAGATACGCTTATGGTACTTGGATGTTGTATGGTGTGAAAATGATAGAAGTAACGACCAAAAAGTATTGAGCTTTAAACGCGGCTTGAATGTCCCAGAGCAACTTCTTTTCAAAAAATCTCGGCATTTAATCACAACTTCATTTAATTCTTGCGGAATTTTCCAACATTTCATGATTCCAACGTGCTACCATCACGTGAAGGACGAAACTCGTGCTGTTTACTTAAGGTCGTGCAGCAAGAAGTTGAGTCGCTCGCGGGGCTTGACTCAATGAAGTGCAAGAAATAAAGCAGTAGTCTCGTACCGGAGGGGGCCGCAACGCTGTCGAAAGGCTGGAATTCGACGAAGATGAGGAGGGCCACGGGTGTGTGCCCTGACGTGACATGGTTTCTACTCAATCAATGACACTAACCGCTGTCGCATTCGTACAGCGCATCCAGAATAACTAGATGGAGCCTCGTATCTCCTGCCCCGCATCCGGAAACAGTTTGGGGCGGTTGCATTCGGCACCTTCAACTTCGAGTGAAACCTGCCACCATTTTTGAACAAACTCAACTGCCGACGCTCTTCTCGTCAAAAACAAGTCATGCTTAGAAAGCGCCTCAACGTATAATTAATTCTGCTTCTTACATTCTAAATATTTAATGAAGAAGCAATTATTTACACATGATATGAAGTGCTGAAAGCGCTAACAAGGTCATCCCATGGCAACATACTTATGAAGCCGAAGCTAGCATACGATATCTCAAAATTAACTGTCGCACTGCCAAACGGGCAGCCTTTTCCTTCAAAGCCGCAAGTCGACACCGCACATCCACCTGAGCCTCCAAACACGTGGTCCGCAGCTGGTGTAACTCATCGAGCGTGACTGGTCGTTGACTTGGTCCTGCCACGCCTTTCTCGTGTCGAACGATATGTGACGTTTCGAACGCGAGAGCCTCTTTCCCCGCCCATTTAGAATCCTCCGAAAAGTCGACAGCACTATCCACAGCGCTCGATTTTGAAAGTCGAGGCAGCTGACTGTCATATCTTGGCGGAATGTACAGGTCATCTTCGTCCACCTCCTTCTCACTGGCATAATATCCGGTGGCTGGATCTGTAGCCCCGCGTTGAAGAAAGGATTTGAAGAAGGTATGAGCACTCCGAGACCTCGTGCTTAAAGCGGAGCCTTTGGAAACAGAGCGCTCTTCCTTGACTCTTGGCTTGGCGTCCTCGACAGTAGCAGTGTGGGAATGAGAGACTAAGAACGTGTGCAACTTATTCATGCGAGTGTCTCTACAATTGGTGATAAATGAATTGAGGACTGAGGCAGCGTGCCTCCTTTTCAACACTCTGGCTGAGTGATTGAGGCTGCGCGATGATTGAAATAATCGGAGAGGTGGGCGGGAGAACCACGGATTCATTATTCATTGGTTCGTGTCTGAAAATTTAGTCATGAAGGATGGCTGCCCTTGATGCGTTCTGAATATATGAAAGGGTGAGTTGAGTATCCAGTAGATCCTCTGAGCATTAATTTACTAACAAGTCTGCTGGTTATTCGCTGGTTGTTGCATTTTGTTGAGCAAAACTGAGACTTGAGCCGCCTTGGCCAATTTTTTTCGGCGTGAGGCTTGCCCAATTTTTCTCATTATCATGATCACTAAGTGGCGGTTTTCCGACGCAGGTAGATATCGCGATCCCCCCCCAAACAGACTGAGTCTTCGTTTTCCGCCTGGATGCTGGCTTCTGCATTTCCTAAATTTTTCAGAGAGAGTCATCTGAGGTTATTTCTTATGTGATAAACAGTCTTTTTAATATGTGCGCGCTCAAGTTATTACCTCGTAGAAAACGTAACTATGATTTGCAATTTCAAATCATTCGCTTGTATGAGATTATTTTTTCAATGACACTAATCTTCCCCACCTCCAAAGCTCAGGCCAAAATTTGGACAATATGAAGACTTTTTTTTTCAGCAAATCATTTCAAATATCAACTTGGTCGATTCCATTTCTGTTTGAAATTCATTTCGTTCCTTTAATTCCGTATTTTGTTGAATTTCAACGGAAGAGCCGAAAACGGAAGCAGGAAACGAATAAAAAGGGAAGAAATACTTAAGGTCGAAACAGTCTAAGCGCAAGACTACTCACAACCACAGTGACGGAACTCATCGCCATAGCAAGTCCCGCAATCCAAGGAGCAAGCATAAATCCATTTGCAACGATATATAACGCTCCAGCAGCGATAGGAATCCCGACGCAGTTATAAAAGAAAGCACCTCCCATGTTAAGATAAATGCGACGAAGCACTGTTCGGCTGAGCTTGACCAAGATTACTATGTCCCAGAGCTCTGAGCGAAGCAAAACCGCGTCTGCGGACTCAATAGCAATGTCGGAACCTCCACCGAGAGCGATTCTGTGACGATTCATGAGGATGTACCTTCCGCTGTCCAAATAGGAGACCTTACCCGACGTCAGCATTTGCAAGCGCAATCGAATCATTGATTCCATCCCCTGCAAATGCAACCCTCCCAGTCTTGTCCAGTGCATCCATTTCCGCCTTGATGTCTAGCACTTTTGTCCCCTTGTCTGTCGGCAAACAGCCTGCAACAACATCCGCCGCGTCGATTCCAACCAACTTAGCAACCGCCTCCGCCGTCGTGCGCTGATCCCCTGTCATCATCACAACCCGGATACCCATCCTCTGCAATGCAGTAACAGTGAGCAAACTGCTCGGCCGCGGCGGGTCCGAAATGGCCAAAACGGCCAAAACTCTTCCACTCGATTGTCCAGCCTCACACACACCAACATAAACAGCCGTCTTTCCGGTTTTTTCCCACGCTTGAATTCGGGTAGCATCTATAACCTGACAATGGTTCTTGTCCTCAACCCAACGCCGACTGCCAATGACAGCCAGAAGCTGTCGCGAATTTTTCAAGCATGCGTTCGATGCGTTCGGGCCAGAGTACACAAGATCAATGGAGAGCCCCATTCCTGCGACTTCCCTGACTTCTCCGATTCTCCAGTTGGGACCGACACTTCCCCTGTTGACACCGGCGGAGTGATCAGTCGCGTAGATCGCTGCGGCCACAGCCAATGGATGTGCGCTGGATGATTCAGCAAAGGCGATCAGCGCGAAGGATTCCGCCTCCGTAAAGTGTGGTAGTTCGTCATTCAAAGAGTCAATCGAGACAAGTTCAGGAAAGTCAACACCACAGACAATCGAGTCCGTGACAGTGGGCTTCCCCAAAGTGAGCGTTCCAGTCTTGTCAAAAATAATAGTCTTGATCTGGCTGGCCATTTGCAAAGCAGCTCCACCGCCCTTGACAAGAATCCCATACTTGGCCGCAACTAGAAGATAAGGGACCAATAAGACTTCCAACAAAGGGAAGACAAAGCAAAACAACAACGAACTCACTTCCCGTTCCAACCATCACCGCCGTCGGGGTCGCAAGCCCGAGGGCACATGGACAAGCAATCACAAGCACGGCGATCGCAAAGTTAAGTGCGAACCCGAAGGCCGAGCTGCCCGCTGGTACCACACCACCCCGTTCCGAAGGTCCCGTCACGGTACCCACAACAAACCAAATTACGAAAGTGAGGGCCGAAATGGCCACGACGGCAGGCACAAACACGCGACTCACGCGGTCCGCGACAGCCTGGATGGGCGCCTTACTCATTTGCGCATCCTGCACGCATTGCACGATGCGGGAGAGCACCGTGTCCGCGCCAATGTGCACGGCTTTGACGAGAACAGGCGAGGTTGCGTTCAGGGTTCCACCAGTAACGGGATCGCCGGGACACTTGAACAGCGGTATGGGCTCGCCCGTCAGCATGCTTTCGTCAGCGTGGGTGGAACCGCTGATAAGGATGGCGTCGCATGGGAAACGAGAACCGACAGGGACTTTGATAATGTCCCCGACTGTGCGATGTGTTAGGGCAGAACCAAACATGGCCCAAAAGACAAACCTTCTATCAATCCAATGTCCACCACTTCTTCTCTGACGACTTTCAATTCAGAGGCGTCCATCCCAACAATGCTGTGTCCAGTTTGCTCAATGTGCACAACTGTGACGGAATCTGGAGTCAGCCC
>MU615185.1:0-14281 GCA_025201725.1 Chytriomyces sp. MP71 | reverse complement strand
TTCATTCCACGATGTTTTAATCAAACGAGACACTGAGCACGCAACCCGCGAAGAAGGTACAAAAGGGAGACACGGCCGCTCGACACGAAATGTAGTCAACTCACCGTTAGATCTTAGATAGACATGTCCGTCGTTAACTACGCCCTTGCCAACTACACCACCGGATCCGTCGCCACCTTCCCCGGTGCGAACTTCACCGATGGATGCATTAGCACCGCCGCCGTCACAAACGCCGTTTTCGCTCAGGCCACTTTTGCGAACTCTGCTAACGCCTCTGTGACTTGTGGTCCCGCTGATCTCACGTCCCGCTACAGCCGCTACTTCCCTGCTCCCTCCTACTACGGTGTCGGAACTACAAACAACGCCACCTTCTTTGTTGTTAAGGTATCTAACGCCAAGAACTCTCGCCGTGACGACGACCTCGCCGTCGTCAACCCTTACTTCTTCACCTACACCGTTCCCGCTGCCACTTCGACCACCGGTGGTCCTTCTTCAGCCACTAGCACAGTCGTAGTGTCCACCTCCACTGTTTCGGTTGACCCCTCTGCCACTGCTGTTTCTTCCACTTCTGCGACCTACGTTCCTCCCACTGCCGCCTACTCTGTTCCCCCAGCCAGCACCGCCGCCAACACCTACAAGGCCCCTCCTGCCTCTAACCTCTATAAGGGTGCAGGCGAGACCATTTTCCTCTCTGGAGCTGCTGCCGCTATCGCCGCCTTCTTCTTCTAAGCTAACTTTTCTGTTCTCTTTTCCTGTTGTGTGTCATCCTTTCATAAACTCTCTCCTTTTCCCCCCCTTTCATTGGCGAAGCTATATTTTAATCAATAGAAGTGATAGCACCAGTTTAAACAATACTAGATTTGAAAAAAGGAGCCGGAACCCCTCTTCGCCACTCTCTGTACCGGTACAACTGGCTCGTGAAACTGCAGACTTCACTGACCAGTATCGAAGACCATGCGAGTGACTTCAAACGAGAGAACTTACACATGAGTCAGTTCGCTCGGGCCATACTTATACGTGTGCAAACATGAAGTTTTTAATGTATGGATTGGACTGTAACTCATAACTTAAATCATTGAGTAAGCTCAGTCTTAACAAATGGAGGAGCTTGGGCATTGCTAACAGCGCTAGATCCGCCCTTCTTGGAAAGCGTATCAAACTTCTGAGCAGCTCCCTGATTGACTCTACGCATGATCTTACTCATCAAAGCACTATCTTCAACAACAGCACCTCCAACGATGGAAGAATTGCTCTTAAGGTTGCATTTGCTGAGAAGCAATACGAGTAGTACCGGCCAACTGGGAGCTAAGAAAGTTGAACGTAACCTTACCTGGTGGGTTTTCCTGAGGATTGTTAAATTCAGAGCCTCGGCTAAGTTGATCTGCAAATACGCAATACCAATTACGTGGGTACCAACAGTCTTCAGCAAGTTAGTGATAGTAATGGTTGTCTTTTGACCAGTAGCGTTTTGCACTAACACGGCCCTCAGCCATATCATGATTTTTTCTACATTTCGAACCTGAATCAGGTTGCCTTTATTAAATCACTTCATCTTGAGATATTGCCGGACCGCATCATGCACCCAGTTTTCCAAGACTGCTCGTCCTTCACGCATAACGAAGTCCTTCAATTTTGGATGCCCACAGACGTCATGCAAAACAAGCTCCTCCACCTTTGAGGCATCATGCGTTGCCTTGGAATGCATTAATGTAAGGTGCTTTATGGTGACATGCAGAGCATTCGCATAACGACGATCAGGGAGAGTATACCATTTCAAATGGTTGTAAAGTCCATTCCTTCGATTCAATAGCCTGTCATTGTCGGATGCTTGATTAACTAGAAACTCCGGACATTCCGGGCTACAGCAATGATGTTTTAAGAGACCAGTGTCTAGCACCTCAAGTTGATCGTTAGCTGGGCGTCCTTGATTCAAATGGGCCACGTCGCTAGGAGTAAACAGTCTCGTGATTGCAAACAAATGCGTGTTGAGAAATGCTTCTTGCTCTACAAGTCGTAATTCGCGCCTCTTTTGTTGGGCGACCTCTCGAGTCAACTTGACAAGCTCTCTATGCCGTTCCAGGATCCAGTCTTGTTGCAAAGAAAGGCGTTCTTCTTGAATAATTGACTGAACCAGCTTGTAAGGGTCTTGAAGATTCAAATGTTCTGCAGCAGCTCGACGTGCCTTTGCATCAAAGTATCGCACTCCTTGCGCATATAAAGCCACTTGCAACAGATCTTTGGACGCTAAAGCAAGTCCATCGTGTGAAACATCCACAATGTCATGTGAGTACAAAACCAGAAAGTCATGCATCCCTCCATCTTTGATAACCGCCTCGACTAAAGTATCGAACAGTTCAGCTCTCTTTGATGGATCGGACATCACTTTTTCCAGAGATGGACGGGCCTCCTCGCGATACCAAATCGTAGCACAAGTTCTTGAAAATGCCAAACAAGCTGCAACAGCTTGAGGTGACGCATTTGATCGCCAAAAGGGATGCCTAAAGAATTTACCACTAGCCTTCTTCCCTTTTAAAATCCAACCTGCCACGTTAGGCATAGGCACCATGCCAGTTGCATCAAAGTTGTCTGTCCCGATGCAAAGAGCCTTCCTCAAAAGACGACGAGAGCGTGCTAAAACACTCTCGTCACCATCGTCACTCTTGATCATAATTCTGCAGCCGCGAGATACACTTTCGGCTAGAATAGCCAAGGCTGCTCTTGCCAGGACGTCCTTGTCTACGCTGGGCGGAAAAAGTTCAAACCCTGACGTGGAATGTGAGCCAACCTCGAAACACGCAATACATCCAATGGCAGTGAGCACTTGGGCAACAGATTGTACACCACCCGTGTCAGTTCCTACACCAGGGAGCGCCTCAGCTTCGGTGAGATACAGCGCTGGGTTGGGTTGAACGAGCTTTTTGAGAAGGAGAGTCCAAGTAGAATTGTAAGATTGAAGTTTACGTAAAGTATAGGCAATGTTGAAAACGGCCTCAACCATTTTTCGAATTTTAGGTTTGCCCAAGGCTTTCGTGTCAGGGTGGTATAGCTGCTCCACAGCAGTGACGAATGAAAGGCCTAGTAGTGCGACTCGTTGCTGAGGTGTGTACAAGTCAGGATTTCTGGCGAAGACGATGCTGTTGAAAGTTTTGTGGATACTCAGAGATGTGGCAAGCTTGTATATCGGGTCGCTGATGGGATCTGATATAATCAATACATCCTGAAGGCAGGTCACTCAGTTGTATATCTCTTAACCAGATCAATCTCACCTCTACCACCTGACCTTTCGAGTCATGCCACTTCAAACCAGCGTGAAGCATGCACATTGAAGACGCTGTGTCCCAATAATCAGTCGAGATGTACTGGACCAACAACATCCAAGGATTGGCGATGGCAGCTTGACTACGAAAAACACGAATCCCAAGACCAACAAATCCAACAGAATATAGGTACTCCGACAAGGTCATACCACGAATATCCAAGGCCGCCACGTCAGTCAAATGCTTTAAGCCGTTCTGAAGGCTCTGCGTGGAAACTGGCAACTCATGGTGAACAACTGATTGACTTGCCAGTTTGACCCACTCCTTCACTTTCGCTACATCTTCTGCAAAGTCGTCTTCATGCGCGACACCTTCATCTCCACGCGCCCGCTTGAGGGCCGCGTGCGCAAACTTCATGCTTCGAATAGGGGCTAGCCATTGAGCCGCCTCTTCGCTGTTCAGGCGTGACGATGTGGCCGCGCAATCCACCTCCAGGCCATTTACGAGGGCGTCTAAGTCCATCATGAGAGACTTTTTTTCACGCATAAGGTGGACGCGCGCCTCAGGGTCAAGATGTGCAAGGTAACGACTGTCGGATTTTTGAAAACAGAGCGTGTTGTAGTCACGTCCTAGCTCATCCGTCTCCACTTTGTAGTCAGGTGAGGTTGTCCAACGCCCATCGACAATAAAGTGGAAATCAAGCTTGTTTGATTCGGGCAGGATGGATGTTTCGTAATTACCTGTGGACGGGTTCAAATTCATGGACAATGTTTGATGACCTTGAGGCGATTTGCACGCCACAGACACACTCTTGAATGAAGCAGTCGAAGCAGAGACTTTAAAGTACAAATAGACTAAGGATTGTGCTCGCATGCGAGAAACCTTGACAAGATTGATGACGTTTAAGAGTTCCTTGAGTTGTGCGGCAAAATCAAGCCGTGTAACTGCTGCGACCTTCACGTCAATTACACATTCGCGAAGAAGAGAAAGGTCCGTGTTAGCGTCACCAATCACATTGCTTCTCAGAGTAACGTTGACTAAGCAGGTGTTGATAGTAAGATTAGGAGGCACGCGGCCGCGAAAGAGAATGGCTACTGAAGTCGAGGTGGATGGAGCACTTGTCCAAATATGCCATTTTGGAGGCAACGTCCATTTTGTGAGGAATCCATTTTGCACGTGCATGTCAATGGTAGAAATGCTGATGAGGCTTAAAGTCGAACGAACACTGGAGCCAAGATTGGCAGCAACAACGGGAACTTCATACACCTACTTCAAATCAGCTCCTGCTCATATCTTGTAGAAGAACTCTCACCTTTGAACAATGCCAAACAGGGGGCATAGCTTGCGCGGATTGAAAGAGAGTCTGTGTGGCCATGTGGAACTTCAAACAAATTCTTGTGCTGGAGTTCTTACCAATACTTATGACCCTGAATAGTGTCTTCAAGTTTGCACCCGTCACCTTCTTTTGATACTCCTCGAGCACCGAGTCGATTTGCTCCTCACTATTGAAGGTATCAACTCCATCCGTAATCAAGACAAAGACATGCACTGTTTCAGGAAGGGGCTCTCGCAGCCCCTTTCTCACCGCTTGAGATTTGACCTTGAAATCCCGTACCGCAATTTCCTCGGCATCCATGAAGCCAACAGGCGCCTCACGCCCATCCCTCTTGCTCTTATTCAAACGCTCCAATTTCGCAAGCGCCTCCGCGTCCCTCCTCGTCACTTTCTCTACAATTTTTTCGGCCTTCTCCACAAGCGCGTCCTCCACCTCGCGTCGCTCCGCTTCAACGAGCCGCAAGGCCGTCTCCACTGCACACCGATACGCGCCTAAGAGGTCCGTCCCGTCCTCGAGCTTCATTCCCAGCACCTCCTCGCGCGTTCGGAAAAATGAACTCGCATGCACGCGGGGGAAGTGGCTCACAGTGCTCCCAAAGAAGACGGCATCCACACGGTCTGGGGACAATTTTTGAGCAAGGAGGTCGCAGGCCGGTAGGACCAACTTTTTGAACGCGTTGTGCCCCATAGATTTCGACCTGTCAATGAGGAGATGGAGATGGGTGTTGATGCGTTGGATGGGAATGGGTAGGGATTCGAGCAGTTCGCGAGTCAGGTGGAGCGTCCAGTATTCACTGATTGGTTCTACGTAATCTGGTTCGGACAAAAAAAGGGGATAGGCTGCAATAGTTGGATTGACATCAAGTCGCTGCGAGTAGGTGGACATTTGACTTTCAATATTAGTTGTCATTTGCTTGATTTCGGTTCGTTTCCCGTATGACAGCAGCAAAAGAGGCAGAACCTAACATGCAAATAACGAATTTCGTCATGAAAAGTTCGTTATCAACTTATATTAAGTCTGTAATCGTACCTGTGTCTCTTCTGCCAAGACAAATTGTTGGCCTACCACAGCATGCGAATCAAAACCTTCATGTATCTGCTTTCCCCACACGTGAGAATTAAAATATTCAAAGTCCTTCTTTGTTTTGGGTGGCTGGAGATATTTGATTCTTCCAGGACAAATCAGACAGGCCACCATTTGCTTGTTCTCCAATGCATCCTCAAAACCATACATGTCTGATGCATAATTTAATACCCGAAAGAGATAATGAATAACAGACCTGCGAAGTGAAAGGACGGAGAAGTATAAATGCCGCGACCAAACATTCCTCCGTGGAGCGAATGAATATAAAGTCCCGTGTTTTTGACAAAAGAACCAGCTGCTAGAATTCCATTATCTACAATGGAAGGTAGGAAGTTTTTGCTATGAGTCGCATGAAAGGCAAATATGGGCGTGTGAAAAGCAGGATTATCAATTCCAACCAAGGAAATATGCTTTGCGCTAAACGCTGCCAGGAGGTCTCTCGTGACGATCGTTTGCGAATGGAAAATAGATCCCAAATTATCCTTGGTGACTGCATTGTGGGCGTAGGCCTCTGCAGCTTTCAAGATTGAGTCCAAAGGAAGGGTTTGCAAGTGCGAACGCAAGCCAGCGGTCATTGGCAGAGGAGTATCGAGGGATACAAGGGGTGGCATACGGTTCAGCGCGAGAGAAGATGCAGGCTGTTGAACCGGGTGATTAAGATGCGAACCAATTGGCGGAAGGTCACCTTCAACTTTAAGGCGCCTCGACTTCGTGCTTCCTCCGCGGCAGCGACCAATTCGGCCACGACTCCAGCGATTGCAAACAGGTCGCCGCCACTCGCCACGGCGTCGCGAACGGCGGCGTTCGCGGCGGCAACCGAGACTCCCTCGGCGGTGGCCACGCACGCAGCCAGGGCAACGTGCCGTTCCGCACTGCGGTCGCCGAAACTCAACTCAAACTCCACGCGCATTTTAGGTCTCAGCTGCCCGTTCGCGTCCGTATCCCCGCGCAGCTCGAGCCACGCCTCAACGCGACCTTCTCCAAACTGTAGCCACCCAAACGCGCTCTTGCTCTTCGAGTTTTCGCCTTCCCCATCAAGGCCGTAGATGGCCGCCATCGCGGCAAGCTCGTCCTGCAAGGCTTCGGGAAGCTCCATCGCCTGAGGAATGAATGTATCAGTGTCTTTGCACCGCCCCGCCCCATTGTGATCGACATGTTCACCAGCTCAGCCACATCCAACGGACCAGCAGACACTTCTAATCACCTTGACATTAATATGATTACATCAATGTTAAGAGGCGTCTGAGTCCGTCAACATCACAGTCGACGATTTTGGTGAGGTGGTTTAAAGAGCTGCAGCCACATCCTTGACTTGATTGGTCTCTTCCTTGAAAAAGAATACGTTGATAAAGGGCACTACCTTGGTTCCACCATCATCCGGAACTTTCGATCTCGCTGGAAGCCCAACCTACCGCCCACAGGCTCTTCCTTTCGTTTTCACGAAAGTCTGTCTCCTCCAAGTGCCTTCAGCTCTCTACTTCGGTTCAAGGTTCCGAGCAAAGCAACGATCAGTGCAACTCGAGCGTGTTCTGGCGAACTTTTACGGCCCGGGCATCGCAACGCAATTGTTGCGCGGGAAGGTGTTGTTGCAACTCGGCTTACGTTGTGGGTGTACTCGTTGAGCGAGTTGGGAAGAATATCAACGCAACGATCGAAAAGGGCTGTGTGTTTTTGTATGCGCTGGCAGAAGCTGATGGCTTTGGTGGCTCGTCCGTTAGGGTTGAAACTGCGACAATGACTGCAAAGCGGCAAGCACTGTTAAAACCACAAGGACGGTGTTAAATGTGCCACGAATATCCTCCACATTAAAGTCTGGAACGCTGAACTTCCTGTTCATGTTTGAATGGAGCTGTATTGGATTTATTTTCCTAATCTTATAAAGTAAAGAAGAAAAATAGAGCGGGAGAGGAAATGAACAAATCGGTATGACACCATTCGGGGTGGTGGATTTGCAAATGCGGCTCAACTATGGTTGCTGTTCGTTTGTTTCGGAAAGTAATTCATTTTTGAAATGCAACAACGAATGAATTTATTGCCTTTCAAAAAGAAAAGGACCTTCGTCCCCTACTCCACGTCATTGTACCCTATACCATCTATCATGTTCTCCACGCCTCTCTTACTATTGTCGCTCGTGAGTAGCATTGCACTCGCTCAGACCGACGTGGACGCAGGAGGTCAATGTGGGAGGGGCTTCATCGCCAACTCTGGACCCCAATGCAGGCCTGGCCTCGTCTGCATGCCCGGGTCCATCGCCGATGGTCCGGGATCTTGCCAGCAGCCTGGAAGCAGCCCAGTGCCTGTCACAAATGAGAAAGGCAATCCTGTCAACGGAACGTGCGGTGGGGCTCTGTTCTGCGCGGAGGGACTCCGGTGTGTGGTATCGGCTGCTGGTGGCAGCAACGGGACATGCCAGCAGGCTTCCATTTCAGACAGCCTCGACTCTGCTACAATCTTGTCAACCACCACACCCTCCATGGCAAGCGGTGCCATCACCGCGACAGCGAAGACTTCATCTGTTATGGAAACCAGGGAATACGAAAGTGCACAGAAGCCTGCCGTGAAGCTGTCGGAGGGTCACAAAATGCCATTGTTTGTCGCGTGCGTTCTTGCTCTCGGATTTTTGTTTTGATCTTTTTGTGTAATACCTCGATCTTATCAAAAAAGAATACCTCCTCCACAACACTCTCTAGCCGTTTTAATAATTATTTTAAAACGAAGGAGATACCCGTCACTTTTTTGGCACTATTGCACTCACTCAAACAATAAAGTAAGGGGATCCTACGCAATCATTTGTTTACCTTTTGGTTACCGAACACTGTTGAAACTGGGCTCGTTCCGATTCCCCAAAAAGTTGCCTTCAAAACGTGATTTTCGCCGTCACGCCTGGGATTTTGTTTCAAACCATATTTGCCAAGGAGACAGACTTCGTTAAAACAAGGCCCCCTCCCTCTTATTTCATTCACAGAAAACACATGTCACTCATGCAGATCACCTTTCTACTTACAGCAACCCTCGCTGCCTCTGCTACCCCGATCTTGAATTTCGGTTTTATATGCCAGTACTAGCACGAGTGGGCTATGGAAGCGACGCCGCTGGTCCCGTTCATCACGAAATCCATCTTGGAAGCGATGGATGGAGCTACAGCGCTTATAAGCCGCCACTTGGTTATGCCCCTGTCGCGTTGGACAAGTATAACTTGCAATCAACTACCAAACGCTATACTCCTTCACAGCCATACCAGCCCCTTCAAGCGATTCCTGCTGCTGTTGCCGCCCCCATCAGCCCAGCGTTACCTGGGTATCAATCCACAGTCGCTCCAATTATTATTTTTTTTGACGAGCCTATCGCCCCTGCCTTTTCCTACCAACCTTTTAGACCAGTCCTTCCTCCTGTTTACCAACCTGCAGGACTAGTTTCGGTTGCAGCAGCTACTGTGAACAGGTTCCACGATACGTGCCACCGCAGCAGCCAGTTCCTCAAATCTTTCCAATGAAGCAAGTTGCGACGCCTATCACCGTCAACTTGGTCCTAGCTGCCGCTGTTGAATCCATTGACACTTGTGTTACAACCCGCGCGATGCCGTCACTTTCAAGGGTGGTAACCTTTATGCCAACCCTAGTATACCAAACCTGTCGGCTTTTCACCGGTAAAGAGTAATAAAGCTTTAAGCGAGTTGTGAATGTTGTTTGCATTTTGCGCTTGGCACACCCTTTTTATCCCAATTTCTTGCCATTTGCCGCCATTGGAAACCAAAAAAGAAAAAATATATTTCCGAATGCTGGAGCATGTTTTGAATTCCGTTCATCAAATTTCCTCCTCGTCAAAACCATTATCTCGCCATCAGCCTCAAATGCTCATTCACTGCATATCTCGATATTGAGATCATAGTGTCGTCAGTGATCTCCTTCTGGTGTGTGAAGCACCATTGGTGTCACCGCAACTGCAGGGAGTGTCTAAAATGATGCGCTGCACTGCGTCATCACCTACTTGTATCATCAGCGAACAGTTTCTGGACTCCCGCACGCTCGCTCAGCAGCGCCCTTTCGGACTCGTACTTCTTTTCGACTTCAGAAGCCACATACTCCTTCTTCTACGGTTTGTTTAAACGGATGATGTCACTAATAGTTTCTCCTTTAAGTTCGCTTTATATACTAGGTCCTCGTTTCCACCTGCGTCAAGATCGGATCGCATGGTGTGTGTCGCAAGTTTGTTCAAACTCCATGTATCGGCGCTGTGATCACCGATGCTGAAGGAAGTACAACTTTGTTACTCAAATTCTCACTTTATTTATGTTTCTATTTGTAAATCAATATATGAACTTTTGGACTAATGTTTTGGGGCTTTGTTGCGTATCTTATGTTTGATTTGGAAGGTAAACTAAACACTCGAAACCGAACATAGCTCACGACCCTCTTTCTGCAGGTATATAAGAGCTGCGCCTAAATCCTCTCCACCATAAGACAGATTCGCAACAAAACCGCCGTGTAAAAGACAATCATTGAGCCGCCTACCATTTTGTCCAAACCAGATGCTCAGTTACCTACCATGCAACCAGTCTCCGTGCATGTGCCCCCGCCACCGCTGTTGCCACCACATGCAACGAGGTGAATAGTACCCCCGCCGCCGCCATCTCGCGAACACCCTCTTTCTGCGACTCCCTAGTCCGCGCCGACTCCGATGCAGGTTGCCCCGGCCAAGTCTGCTCCTGCCTATGTTATTCCGTTGCCAGCAATCAAACAGAGCTTGTTTGCTGTAGCCGTTGTTTAGACGAACGTTGCCTATACGAACCCGGCGAACTGCTGGTCAGAACTACCGGTGAGACTTACATGGTCAGCGCGATGGTTGTTGTTTCCTTTTTCGCCTTGTTTCGATAGTTGCCCGCTTATTCCGGATAATGTGCTGTTATTATCGTTTTTATGAATGTATCATAAATCCCCGTCGTGTTTGTGTTTTTTTTCCCGCTAATTTGGTGTTTCAGTTTTTGGGTGGTCAAAATCGTGGCGCTCAGTTCAATAAAGGGGAACTCAAAACGGCATGCCGCCTCATTTCAACTCGCAAAATAATGAAACTCATCTCTGTTCTCTTCACGGTCTCTGTTGCTTCTTCCGCCACTGCAAGCATCGTGATCTGCTCTAGTGATCAACCCTGCGCGGACAGCACCCAAAAATGCTTCCAGCTTCCTTTTGCGCCCGATAAGGCGGGTATCTGCGCTATGACTTGCACCTTGGGGGTGATAAAGTCAGGATGCCCCGTAAACCAATCCTGCATCAAGCCGGGCGACTCACCTAAGGACCTGGTCGGCGGATCAGGATTCTGCAGTGACTTGAACATGAACGCCGGACCGGACGATGTGTGTATTGGTGGTGCCGAACGCAGTAACTGTCGCGACGGACACCAGTGTTACACACCGGGCCGAAACATTGCATACGCCATTGGACGCTGCCGTGCCGTGTGCAATCCGGGTTACCAAGGCGCTCTCGGACAGTGTCCTGCTGGAACGAGCTGTGTGGCGGCGAAGGGCAGCGGCAAGGGCAGCGACGCGTCGGGTTACTGTATCGCAGACATGACAGCAGCAGCCTCGACCACGGCCACCGCAAGTTCGAGTACGTCCAGTACGTCTGCTGGACCCGTGTATGCCAATGTTGAGGCGACGACAACCACTCCCGATTTTGTGAGCTACGTCCTTGATAGCGCGACCACCCTCTCGTCATCCAGTGTGGTAGCCGGATACGTTGCTGCAACAGCCACCAATAGCGTGGTAGCCGGCTACGTTGCCGTAACAACAACTAATGTAGTCGCCGGATACGTAGCCCCGGCCTCACAGATCACTTCTATTTCGGCTGCAAGCTACGTCCCGTATGCTGCCACCGTCGCGCAGGCAAATCTCTTAGCCAATGCAGGTGTCAGAACTGGACTTGCAGCCGGCTTTATTATTTTTGCGTTTGGCATCTTGTTCCGTGTACTTTAAGTTGTCTTCAATAATAAGTGTACGTCACAGTCTGTACCTGTAGGAGCACGAGGTCCCTTTCAGGCCTGATTTTTCCGAGTGGGTCCCGTGCAGGCACGGGAGGCGTTCGTGCTAAAGACATAAGCCCATCTCTGCTAACTTAAAGAATTATTCGTGACATCCGTGGTCAGCCTGAAAGCAAGTAATGCACAGCGAATAAGTAACAAATGATAAGGGCGCTCGCCACTCTTGCCGTCACAACTACTCCGAGGGGCGCAAGAAATTCTGTGCCAGGTGCTTCGACCAAACTTGGGAGCGAGATCCGGAGCAGCGATGGCCTCGTGTGCGACGAGATCAAGAGCGAGTGCATTGCGCCGAGAATCAAAGGTGCTTCGGGCGAGAACGGGTCCGTCGTCACGGTGACTGTCACTATCGACGCAACCACAGCCTCCGACTCCATAGTCTTCTCCCCGTGCCCAACCCTCGCTCCCCAGGTCTTTACCACTTCCTTATTTTCCTTAAGTCTCCCAGTCCACCACGCGGCCTGAGCGACGTCCTCAAAGTCTTGCGCGCTTTCCGTTTTCCCTTGTCGGCATGATTTCCGCCATTCTTGATTTCTTGTTGCTCATGTCCATTCGTCGCCCATTGTTGTGTGTTTTACGTTCACACGACTTTCACAATTTGGTAACAATCATGGTTTTGGTGCTCCCAACACAAATCATCAATATTCATTCCCATCCAACCCGCATCGGACATCCCTACTAAACGCTGTTGGCTCGCTTCCGCGCAGCCCCACCCCGCTTTGGCTCCTTTGCTTCCCCGACCCTTGAATTCCACTCCTCTACCCTCCGGCACGCCTTCATATCGTACTGGTTTGCCTGCGCGAGCCGAGTCTGATCCACCCCGCCAAATAGACTGTAAGCGCTGCTCACGAGCCGTTGTTTGTACTCACGCTCTTGCTGGCATTGGTAAAACGCGTTCCTGTAATACTGATCGTCACAAGTAGTTGTTTTTAGATAATCACGCCAAGACCGGCCCAATCCCTCGCATGAAGAAGATTACCTGGGACTCGACAGCCTTTTCAAAATTTTTGAGCCTCCAAGCAAACTGCGGCTTCTCATACCGCTCCACAAACATGCGCGGGTTCACATAATAGTCCACCTCCTGCGCAATCGTACGTCGCTTCATGGTGTAGCTGCCATCAAACTCCCAGCTGTACGCCCCTTCACTGAGACTCGGATCAGAAGTGCCGCTGAACAGGCTGATGAAGGAAAATAGCATGAGAACAATGAGGGGCATGTACTGGAAGAGGTTAGGGATGCCTCCATCTGTCTGTTGCCGGCGTTGTTGCTGCCTGCGTTGTTGTTGGAAGCGGTTGTTGACGCGCGCGCCGTTGCCTCCGAATTGAAAGTGTACACCTTTGAATCGAAGATATTAATGTGAGCCAAATCAATCTCAGAAGTAAACGTAACACCATTGCCAGCCATCTGTCCAAAGAACATGTTAAAGAGCTCTTCAGGGTCCACTTCCTGGTGCCCGCGGAAGCTAGGATGCATCCCGCCGCCCCGCGAAAATGGGTTCCCGCCCCCTCCACCAGAGCCTCGTGATGACTCGGGATCAACTCCGTATCGGTCGTATTGTTCGCGCTTGCCTTCGTCGCCGAGGACGGTGAAGGAATGACTAATGGCTGAATTAAGGAAGGTTAGGCAAAGGTGCAAGCAACAGGTAGACATCGCAGAAACCTTTGAAAGCTTCGTCTGTGCCGGGCGCGCCGCATTTGTCTGGATGAAACTGGAGGGCAAGCTGTCGTTTTTGTGTTTAAGTGGTTTCAGTCGATGTCGTGAATTCCTGATCGAACCAAGCACAAAAGGCAAAGTAGAAGACTCCGTATTTGTTGCCGCTTTCACTCATACTCTGTAACAGTCTTCCTTTCTTCCATGATAGAGTTACGCGCTTTGGTTGGAGATGTAGATTGACCTCCTCGTCAAGTGGAACCTCAGATTTCCAGATTCTTCAGGAGCACGCTTACTCCGTCTAAATTCAATTCGCTGACCTCTTTTGGAAAACACCATCAGCCTCGCATTGGAGGTAGTTCTGCAGATTCGAATAACAACGTTTCGATCGGCGCCACTGCTATCCTCTTCCTCTTTCAAGATTCACTCAATCTAATCCGCATATAATGGATACTATAAGCCCATCACGCCCGTGGATATGAAGCTCACCCTTTCGTCTCCCTCGCTCGTTTGTTTACCTTCCTATAAGCCTTCTTGACGTCTGACTCTGCACAACCCTTTTCTAGCCCGAGGATGCCGTACAGATCCCCCTTCGCCTTCATTGCTCTGATGCGCTTGATTCCGGCCACCTGAGCATCAGAGAAAGGCAAACTCGGTTTAGGGTCCTTGTCCGGGGAGGGCTTTGCATTCGATTGCCTAGCGGCGGGTGCGTGGGGTTTCCCTGAGGCAGCGGAAGACGAAGACGGGTTTGCATTGAGGAAGGCGAGCTGCGATGAGAATTGACGTTTGAGCAAGATGTCAGCGATCCGTTCTCTGTCCGATCCATGCGATTCCATCCACTTCCATCCGCCGTCTTCTCTCCACTCCTTTTACGAGAATATGCGGCGCGCACACGCACCCACTTCTTGCCCTCCTCCGTCTCGCA
>MU615184.1:0-14328 GCA_025201725.1 Chytriomyces sp. MP71 | reverse complement strand
AGAGGAGGACATTCCTCTGGTGCTACCAAATGTTAGGGAATCGAAGGGGAAGATATTCAGAAGTTGATACTTTTATTCAATAAGAACACTGCTTCATTTATAGAGTTTTTGGGCCGGAAAATTAGTTAAGATATATCTGGATGATAGCAACATTCAACCTAAAATTTCAGATAAGTATGGTAAGATCTGTGAATCATGCGAAACTGCAGTTGATTCTTTATCGGAGATTTATCCGGGTGGAACCGGAAAGCTCATTACATAATGAAAGGACGGGGCGTTAGCGCAGTGGCAGCGCATTGGTCTTCGAATCCAAGGGTCACAGGTTCAATCCCTGTACGTCTCGCTTTTTGGGGGGGGAGTTGCAAAATTTCAGTTATCATCGCAGATTTTCCCACTCAATCTACCTGTCTGAATTAATGAAAATTCGAACATTAGAATTGAGTGACGTTTGTGCCACACAGTTTTCCGCACGTTTGTAGTCCCTCTTCCTGATTAGAAATCTCACAAGTTCATCTTCACCTTTGATGTGTTCTGAATAAAACAAGAAAAGATACTTTGCAGTTGCTACTACCTGTTTTATTCAGTCAAATTGTAGTGGCTGAGAACAGCACCATACATTCTTGCATCCATAATATTGACTTGATTTGCTGGGACTAAACTGATTTCATTTTCAATTTGGGTCACAGTAGTATCATATTGCTGTCATTCACAATGCTCTTGTGTTATTGTATTGATTTGACCCTCAACCAAGCTGTCTGGCAAGTCCCTTAAAATATACACTTTTTGATCTACAAATAGATGATTATTAATGTAACTAGTAGTGTACGTTACTGTGAATATTGCATTCATTCTTAACACAAAGCAGCCCAGTCATAATGTTCATTGAACCTCCAATTCTTATCAGATGGACTACCTGTGTGGATAAGTAGTTTATGCTTTAAAATGTTCATGATATCCATTCCACCCTTCTGAATGCCTTTCATAACACTGTGAGCTTTTGATGAAAGTATTTTGTGCAGTAAATAGTCTCTCTGATTGTTGCTTTATAATCACGAATGAGTTTTGTAATACTCAATTGGAGATTTTTGTACTCTTCTGTTGTTTCTGGGAGTACAATATTATTGAATTTTGATTTTGGGCATTGTCGCACTTTGTGGAATTTTTTTACAGGTTCCGCAATAGTAGCACGTTTTTGAGTTGTTTCGATTTACCAATTTGTTCCCAAATTTGCCGCCATAATGTTTGCATAGTTGTGTGAGCATTCCAATTTGTTGTCGCACTCATCATCCGCGTATAAATATTCTGTCTGTTGGCTTTCATCCACAAAATCATCCGCGATTCCAGGAATGTTTGGAACTGTAATATCTTATATCTAAATATATGTTAAATATATTATATTCAACTTATATATTCCACATATTGAGAGAAGCAGAACTATCAAGGTTGATGGTGTCGTCGTCGAAACTTTCAATGACAAGTCTGCGGCGCTTCGCAGCGCGAAGACTGAGAGGGGGGGATTCCATGACAATGGATGAAGGCAAGGCCAAAAGAAGTCGCTCTGCGATGAGTCGAAGATGACAAAGAAGGTGCGGGTATCATATCAACAGGAACGGTTTGCATGTTTGGAAAAGCCAGAGAAGGCGAAGAAACTGCGGGCGTTGACAACGAGCAGAACGTATCGCGCAAATCAGGCGTATTCGCCACTGCCTGCGAGCTTTTGTGGGTTTTGCCTGCGTACGTGCGCGAGGGGCGGCGCATAGGCGTTTTCTTTTCTTGGTGGTTGTCCATTTCAATCAAGTTTCAAACTTTTTTCTCGTCTCATAACAAGAAGTAAGTAATAGGACACACCTAATCTATGTCTCTTTTACAAAAGACGTCGAAATTGAATGAAATGGAGGTTGTGGTGATGTACCTACCTATTTTCTAACTTCTAACGAAATTAGAATTTTTTATTCACGATCGTTCCACCTTTTCAAAATTGAATAATTTTATTAGTCGCCGTAGTGGAGTCTGTGACAATTAAAAAATCAGTAGTGTACCTTCCCGTGAGGGAAGAGTGTGGGGCGCCATATCGGGAAGAAGTAATATTAACATATAAGTATAATACTTCCAATCCTATAGGACCTTTACTTTATCAATATATAAATAAATTTTAAAATTAAGAACTATTTATTCCTCAATATAAATTAAAATATATCGTGAGTGGCGGACAACTGCGAAGAATGGATTTATGTCACTAAGAAAGGTATGTTGGACGGATACGCCAGTTATTGTGAGCGCTTCATTCTCGTTGTCAACATTGACAATGACTTGGTGAGCAGTCAGTTCTGTCGCGAAAATTAAATGACCACCTGCGAAAAGTTATCATGAAGTAATACCTTCGGAAGAAGCTGTGTTCGTGTTGGGCTTCGAGGGTGGTGTAAGTGCGTAGGTATACCGGAACAAAGACATCCGCATGTAGCTAACGACGCTACTGTGGTTTCTGATCCTGCTGCGGCGGGCGAGACAAAAGCAATTGCTCACATGTTGGATGCAGACTCGTTCACTCCTGTGGCCGCCCTTTGGCGTTGACACAGGACCATCGTTCACATGAAGTCCCCACAATGCGCTCGGTTCCATCATCCTCCTCGAAGTCTGCATCAACTTTTCACGTATTGTGCAAGAGCGACTGTGTCCTTCGAGGGGAAGAGACCACTTTCAATTTCACCTGTTGCCCTTAGCGCGGCTTTGTTTGTCTCTAACAACGGCGATGGCATACTTGCATTCTTCTTGATGGTCTTAGAACACTGAGCGCCAAAGCTTTCGGTGAAGCAGCATGCATCTACAGTTCAGCAAGAAAGTGAGAATAGGGTGAATGCACAACGATTACAATTATGATCATGGTTTCGGAAGATCAAGGCTTATATGTTTTTTCATCAGGATGAGAGTAATGCGGAGAGAATTTCGAAACTTGATAACGTCATCCTAGTCCCCTACTAATGCATGCAATTCTTACTGTCACACCCATCGAATGAAAATAAATATTACTAGTTGCTCAATTTTGGAAGTGTGCTTATTTCTGAACTTAATCAAAGAAATTGGTAGGTGACGACAAATTCAAGCAAAACTACGAAACAGGTGAACGAAGAAGGGACAAGTGTGGGGGTATACCGCAGGCCACAGGGAGTCAAGGTAGGAGCCACGAGCACACGGTAAGCCGCTTATTTGGACTCGTGGGTTCATCACCCGGCAATCACGTCCCGAATCTGAAAAGATGCTCGAGTAGTGTCTAAATAAGTTTTCTTCACCTCTTCGTCCGTGCGTTATCTCTCAACCGAGCTCGAAGGATAAGAAGATTAATCAGACATTTCCGGAAAGAAGCGGAAAGAAAGCGGTGTGAGCGGAAAGGGGACGCATGTAAATCACGATCATTCTTTGATTAAATCAAGGAAAATTTTGATAAGTCAGCGATGTCGCACGAGAACGAGGCTTTCCGCTGAGGGCTGTTTCCAGGCGAAAGGCGTCGTGGCCGCTCTGACGTCGGTACAGCTGACGGACCGCTGCCCTATCCCCCGTCTCCCGCCCTCCCCCCCTCCAACGTTTAATCAACGCGAGTGATTCCGAATCTCACACATGGGGCCGTCTGCTCAAAAGCACGCACACAAAATCTCCCTTCCTCTCGATTTTTCCTTTCAATTTTGGCAAGTCTCGCCTCGTCGCTCAGACCGCCAGTTGTCCCTCTGTCCACTCTAGACCTTTAGACTCACCCCTCTGTATAGAATGGCTGACCACGACGAAGCCAAGAGTGAGTGCCCCCTCCCTCAAATCTTGGACCCCCTTCTGGCGCCTTGGGTGGCGTCAGCCACAGAGTCTGATTCGAACACTCTGCAGGATCCCCCAGAGTCTGCGGCATCGAATGGACCAAGCGCAAGATTATTGGCGCCATCGCCACCGTAGTGCTCGTGATTGTCATCACAGTACTCTTAGTTGTCTTCGTCATCGGCCCTAAGATTGCTCAATCGTCTATTGATGGTTCTTCCCTCACCCTTACTTCGTCGAGCATCACTGGTGCCACCAATAACTCCTTCCTGCTGCAATCGACCGGAAACGTTGGCAATGCGGGAGGGCTCGCTGCCACCCTGAACTTCCCGCAGCCCGTTACCGTGTCCTGGACAAACCGTGAGAAGGGGGCTGCGGATCTCCCCCTCGGAACCGTACAGCTGAGCCCCATTAGCGTGTCAGGTGGCAACGGTGCCGTGTCTCTCAACACCACCTTCTCTGTGACCAACGTCGACGCCATGACTCAGTTCTCTTCCTACATGATCAACAACGGCAACTTTTCTTGGAGATTGACAGGTCCTGCGAGCGCGACCGCGATGGGATTAACCTTCAACAATCTCAATATGGACAAGGTGAGGATTTTTCGTGGTGGAAGGGAAGCGGTCGATTAAAAATTGGCAATGAAAGGTCGTCACACTGTCTGGTTTCAACGGCCTTTCTGGTGTCACCGTCCTCAGCTTCGATGCCAGCGCTGGGAATGGAAACAATGTCAACGTGTCCGTTACTACCCAGCTCGTGAACCCGAGTAGCATCACCATGCAGCTTGGAACGGCCTTTTTCAACTTTGTGATGGGAACCGGCGTTGGTACCATGTCGGCTAACAACGTCACCATTGTCCCCGGCAACAACACTTTGTCTATGACTGGAGTTCTGCTGCCTGCTTCCATGTCCAACACGACCAACGCTGTCGCCGCCACTGTCTCCTCTCTCAACGAGCGCTTCCAAGCACTCTTTGCCAACGCCGTCAACAATGTTGTGCCCGTGCAGGTTACTGGAGACCACACCTCCCAACCCGCCAATTGGTTGAACACCGCCTTCAAGGCCATGACCCTCTCTGTTTCAATGAATTTGACCAAGATTGCACAGGACTCGGTTTCAGGTGCCGAACTCACCCTTGACACCTCAAGCATCAGCAACATCACCGAGACCAGCTTTCAGCTTGCTGGAAGTGGCAGCGCCAAGAACGCTGGATTTATGGACGCTACCTTGAGCTTCAGCAAGCCCGTGACTGTCGCCTGGGCCTCTGGCAACGGCGATGTTGTGCTCGGTACCTTGAACTTGTCTCCCGTGTCCGTCTCTGGCCCAACTCCCAAGTCTGGAAAGGTTGCCGTCGACTCCCAATTCTCCCTGACAAACCAGGATGGCATGGCCCAGTTTGCCGCTTATATGATCAACAACGGCCAGTTCACCTGGAAGCTCAGCGGCACCGCCGAGGCGGAGGCGTACGGCCTTAAGTTCACCAACCTGAAACTTGCTAAGAGTATCTCGATGTCTGGATTCAACGGCCTCGCTGGCGTCAAGATCACCTCCTTCGACCTGCCGGCGTCGGATCCAACAACTGGTATCCACATTGTCACCGGGAGCACCATCGCGAACCCGTCCACCATTTCCATGAACATGGGTGACGTTGGCTTCTTGATCAAGAACCCGGATGGATACACGATTGGAAACCTCAAGGCGAGCGATATGAAGATTGTGCCCGGCGACAATAGTTACACGCTCAACGGCGCCATGAAGGTGGCGGACCAGGCCATCCTGTCGGACTTGATGGACAAGTTTTTGAACGGTGCTGGTATGGACGCTACCATTGTGGGTGATACGGGTGCTACTAGTTGGTTGACGACTGCTTTGAAGAGCATGCAGTTGAAGGCGCATGTTGATTCCCCCGTTTTGACTGTGCCCATTGTGTCCGGTATCAAGGTGTGTGATCTTGCCATCCCCTTCATATTTTGAAACGAATTAATCGGTCTTTCTGCAGATTCCTTCTATGGCTGTTGACATGATCGTCGCCGACACCACTGGAAACAGCGTGTTGGTCAACTCCCCCGGCATGACTGCTCTTTTTCAAGTGCCGTACACCTTTCCCATCAACGTCCAGCAAGCCTCACAGTCCCTGTACTTTGTGGACCCGAGCTCGGGTACTCAGTTCGCCACATTTGTTACTGACATGCAGGCAGCCTCTGCCGACCAGACCTCACACATTCTCACCACCTCTGTCGTCGGAGGACACCTGAAGGCTGTCCCAGGCCAGGAGGGTGCCTTTGCTGCTTTCATGAAGGAGCTCACATTCGTGAGCACTGCTTCAGTGAATATTGTCGGAAACGCTACCTCCATCGCGTCCACTGATGCCGGAGTTGCTCAAATTTCCCTTCCCCTCAAGGATTCGCTGGCGCTTACTGGTTTCCAAGGCTTCCAAAACATTCAGATCCTCTCCACGAAGGTTGTTGGAGGAGACGCCAAGGCCGGTGTCCACCTTCAGGTCTCCCTTATCCTCAACAACCCTTCCACTTTGTCGCTTTCCACTCACGTGGATGTCACTATGGATCTGTTGATGCCCATGCCCGGAGGCGCTGCCCCTGTCAAGGTCGGAACCGCCATCATGCCGAACATGCAAGTCGTTCCTGGCCCCAACGCAGTTCTCTCTGACTGCTACGTGGTGGCCGACCCATCCAACCCCGTCTCTGTTGCTGTCGTCACGAAACTCATGTCGGCCTTCATTTCTGGAGGAAACACCGCCATGATCATTGCTGGCTCCACCAACTCCATTATTTACGACTCCCTGAAGCCTGCGTTCTCAGAGCTCAGGATCCCCGCGACCATCCAGGGCCCCGCGGAGGGCAAACGCCTCGTGCTTGGATCCACTGCTCACCCCGTCGGTCGCTCCGATGGTGGCTTTGAGATGCATGTCGACTTCAACATTGTGAACCCACTCGACACGCCTTACACGCTCCTCAACATCAAGGCTGATGTGACTTCTGGCGATGTGGCAGTTGGAAAGATCGACTTCAAGCTGGACCCGCCTTTCACCGTGCCACCCCACAGCAACGCGACGACTCCGCTGACGACGCTAATCCAGACGCCGGCACAGTACGCGCAGGTGTTTAACCTCTTTCTCGGTGCGCTTGGAGCTGGAAAGCCCGGTTTGCTGGTGAACGCGACGCAGACGTTGACTGCCTCGATTGGAGGCTACATCAGCCCTGTTGAGCTCTTCTCGACTGACATCCTTGTCACTCTGGGTGCTTAACTTGTTCCTCTGTTCATTTTAGACAGTTGTTTGTGTTGTATTGCTGCGGAGTATCTTTTTTGTATTTAAAACATAGTAAATACAGTTTCTGGATCTCCGCGTTTGAATGTAAAGGCAGGAAAAAGAGTTGAAAGAACGTACACAATGATATCGCTTTGTAACCACTCATTGTGATGAAATTGAGTGAAGTTCCGTTGGATGACCGATGTTTCTGCTTAGGATGACGACGCTGAGCATGAACTCGGTGGTGAACGTGCTTGAGGCAAAGGATGTAGAAAATGAACGGTAACCATCTGAGAGACCAGAAGCAGAAGATAAATATGATGTAAAAGTACAGTTTGATCAAATCACATCATGTGTAGTGTCTCATTATTCTGCATCTCATGTATAGCGTCCCAATATGCATTCAAAACAACTCAATGCCCCTTTCACAGCTTAGGTTCCTGCGATAGTATATCCATTGTCCTTTTCTCCGCATTCACGATGGCGGGTATACCAGCAGGCGGTCCAAACAGCCCCTGAGCCAACATTTCCTCCACCTCATGCGCAACCCCTTCTTCGTCGTTCGTGTAACGCGTGACGCGATGTGCTATGGCCTTGATTTCTGGATGCGCATTCGCCATGGCAAACCCGAGCCCGGCCTCCTTCAAAAACTCGACGTCATTCCATCCATCCCCAAACGCAACGACCTGTTGCACTTGCATCCCGAGAGACTCGCAGAGCCTGCGCACACCCACGGACTTGTCTGCGCGCGCGGAGATGCAGTCGACGAAGGTTGCCTCGCGGTAGACGGTGACGCCCGGTACGCGCTCGCGGAGAAGAGCCTGGTGTGAGACGGGATCGTTTGAGAGCATGAGCATCTTTACGGGCAAGGCGAACGCGTCAAAGTGGTCCGCGTCGTCCATCGGGATGTACTCCAAGTCTCCGAGCCACTGTCTTCGCGCTTCCATGGCTTGAAGCTGCTCTGACGAGTGTACGCGCACGCGGACTGCGGCGTGGCCGTGCTCGTGGTGTTGCAGCGTGGCGGTGAGACGCGAGGCCGTTTCGCTGATGGCGCGCACGGCTTCACGCGGGATCGGTTCGAGGAAGAGCACTTTGCGGTCACTGACACTCTGGAATTCAGAGATAAACGGTTTGGGTGCGATGGCAACGGCACCGTTGCAGCAAATGCAGTGCACAGAGAAGCCGAGTTGGGTTTCAACGGAGAGGGTTGACAGCGCAGAGCGTCCCGTGCATAGCGCGACTGTGGCACCAGTCGAGGCCACCCGCTGAAGAGCCTGGACAGTGCGCTCGCTGAGGGTCCTCGAGCGAGGAAGCAGCGTTCCGTCAATGTCGAGCGCAAGAAGGCTGTACTTTGGTGACATCAATTTGAGCATTCTCATTCTGTTTTATTCTAGATTGTATGATTTTTTCTATTTTACCGGTGCGATGTTGGTGAGGCAACAGCAATACCACTGTCCCTCGTTCTTGTCACATTTTCCTTGTCTGCAGCAGTGGCTTCAACTCTGGGTATGACACCAAAGAATCCCTGGGATAGTAGTTCTTCGACCTCATGCGCCACGCCGTCTTCCTCGTTGCTAAAACGCGCCACGCGATGTGAGGCATCCTTAACACCATCAACAGCATTCGCCATTGCAAAGCTCAGTCCCACCTCCTTCAACATGTCCACATCATTCCATCCATCTCCGAATGCTACGACATCATTCATATGTACATGCAACGCCTCGCAGAGTTTCCGGAGGCCGATAGCCTTATTAACTTGGTCCGAGACGCAGTCCACAAACAACCTCTCAGAATATGCAGTTATGCCGGGCACTCTACTCGCAAGATATTCCTTAACCGGTTGCGGCTGGTCTGTAAGCAACAGGATCTTGACAGGTGGCTCAGCTGATTCGAAATCTACCACGATTTCTGCACTCGAACCATGGTACAGCAACGCCGCATCGACCCGCATCCTCTGCTTCTCCGATGTCGCACGTAATTTTACTTTTCCGTGAGTTTCGTGCCACTCGACAGCAAGGTCCAACTCATCAGCGACGGCCACGATCGCGTCAACGCTGGGCGGCGAAAGCGGCGTCGCGAACAGCGATTCTATTTTCGCATTGAGTTTCGGAGGAAAAGCAGCGGCGCCATGGGCAACGATGCTAAAGTTTGCAAACGGAAGTTGCGCTGAAACAGAGGCGGTTGAAGCCAGGGTTCGGCCCGTGACGAGGGCAACGACAGCCCCGTGGGAGGACACACGTTCAAGGGCGCGGATCGTGCGTGAGCTAAGCGTTTGGCTGCGAGGCAGGAGCGTGCCGTCTAAATCTAGTGCGAGGAGTTTGTAAACGGATGTGGTGGACATAAAAAAATGATGGTTGAGGTTCAGACACCCTTTTCTAGCTGGATCAATCAGTCGTCGTCCATTTCTGATCACTTAAATATGAAATTTAAACTGTCTCAACTCGCTCCGCATATTGGAAGTTACCGCTGACCTCAAACTCGGCCATATCGAGCCCCACCACACAACTCTCCTGAACAACTTGCGCACCGTCCGCCTTGAACTTCTCCAACACCTCAAAACATTCTGGAGTCGCAATCGATCCCAAAGCCTCCGCAGCTTCATGTCGCACCATCGCCTGCTCCCCTTCATTTGACAGTGTCGTGATGAGTGATGGCACGCTCGCCTCATGCTGCATCTGCCCAAACACGTAAGCAATCTCATGCCGAAAGAGTGCACTCTCATCCGCAAATCCGTTTGCAAGCTCCAACACCGCCTCCGTGTCACCCCGGTTCCTTAGAGCAAACATGGCCTTGTAGCGCATAAACAGTGGCAACGTTGTGTCCATCAGAATCGCGCCCACCTCACGCGTACTCAGCTTCTTGATCTTCTGCCCCGCCGTTTCCTCCCTCGGCGCCGCCAGCTCCGCGTCGTCGAGGGCCGGGGCGGGGTCAATGGACGTGTAAGCCACGCTCTCGCCTTGTACAGGCAACCCACGCAAACGCTGCGAGGCCTCATACCGGATGCGTTCGATGGCAAGCTCGGCTGTTTCGCGCACCTCGCGCACGAGCTCGACGGAGGGGTCAAGGTACGGCTGTAGGGTCTCGATGCTGCGTTCCTCACCAATGGCGCCCAGGGCTTCCGCGGCCTGTTGTTTGAAGGGAGGATTAACTCGAATGGCTTTCTGTTTTTCCTTTTCCTACTTCGATGTGGTGGGGGAAGCGATCATGAAGATGTTCCTCACCTCGTGCCGAACCATGCAGTCTTCTTTCAGGTCAGCGAGAACCGAGTTCAAGACGGGGATGGCGTGCGCGTTCTTCATTTGGCCCAGGACGTAGGCGAGTTCGTGGCGCAGGAGAGCGGAAGGGTCATTGAAGGCTGTTGTTGGTTGGTGTTTCACATTGTTACAGAGCGTCGCCCACTGTGATGCATTCACACTTCAACGAGGAAGGAAATCCTTCGGTCCTTCAAACGGCTTGTGACGTGGGACATTGGGTGAAGTCTACCTTTGGAAATGATGTCAACGGCACGGTTTGACTGCACGGACTTGAGCGTGAAGAGGGCACGAAACCGGGCTTTTAGGGGCGCAGGAGGAACGATTGTGTTGGTGAGGATCGCCTCGAGGCGCTCGTATTCGGCGTCCGGGATCTCGACAGGTGTCATGGTGACCATTGTGATTGAATCGGGAAAGGAGAAAAAAGAATGAAAGTGAATGACTGTAAATCCTCTCAATCAATATTCTGAGACCACAGTCACGGCGAAGTTTTGTTTTTCTTGCCATGGTGGGGGTTTTTTGCCACAGCTCTTCGTAAACCTTACTGGTGACCGTCCGCATCCACGACGCAGCGACCAGCGACCCTGTCGAATGTCTAGTAGATGGCCGCGAATGCAAGCTGTGCAACGTGGTCTAAAATATCACGGAAGCGGCCTACGGATCGCGTTCGCATTTGAATGCGCACGCAAGACGCAGTTCAAGAAGTCTCTTGTACTGATTCCTTGATGCCATTTGTACTATCTATCTTTTACTTTAGTTACTCAGATACTGCGTGATACCAGTATTGTTCCTTGTATTTTCCTGCATGTCAAGGTAGTTGGATTGCTATTGTTGGCGTGAGCATTATTTATTTTGAAGACACGAAATAGATTCACTATCGAATGTAAACTTCTTTCTTTCGTTTCATAACTGTATCGGGTATGCTCTAGAATGCGGAAAGACCAATCACTCGTAGTAAATTTATAAAATATCCAACAATTTAGATATGTCATATTAAGAAAGGACAGTCAGGAGAGCGGGTCACAATGCAGATGGCCTGTGGCCTTCAAATTACTGGTGCTGTTTGAACCAGCTGGTGACCCTGACCCTGTCGGTCATAGGGACGCAAAAGCGCCCGCCATCGATAACGCACAACTCACTGCCGCGCTCAACGTGCTCTTACCAGCCCCCGGATATAATTTTGTCCTCAACCCAGTCGTAGCGGCCACACAACTCTCCAGCACGAAACCTCCCGCGTGGGTCTGGTGCTCCAATTCCGACCTCATTGGCAAAGGCTCGCACCACAACGCTACGATTCACGCGCGCTGACGGACATGGGACCGACTGCTCACAAATATCTGCAATACCCTTAGTAGTCAAGAAAGTGTCATTGAGAGGTGAAAGGGTCTGACACTCACGGCTACACTTACGTTCACCAAACCTAATTTGATACATTCTCTGAATCTCTGCACCAGTCACTATATTAATCAAGGAATTCGGTTCACCAAATGCTCTGAAATCCTGTTCATGCTCCACGCTCGCGTCCTGCGCAAAGCAGGCGCGACGGACTCCGTGCCATTCACGAGACGTACAGCAACATCCCTACATATCCGGCTGCAAAAAACACCTGTGGAGATCTGTGTGACCAAAAATAGAAGTATTGGACGACGAAGAACATATAAAAAATAAGTGCGAGGCGACCAGGTGGAGCTTTGTACTTAGAAGAATCCAATTGAATCAAGAATAATTTTCATTTGATTTAAAAATTTACGAAAACTATTTTCTTTGAATTGAACAAAACAAATTACAAAGTTATCCCTCCAAGGAAATGTCTACAACAACCCCAGAAACAATTTTTACGACAAAGTCGATGAAAAAGGGATCAATTTTTCACTATCTAAAGTGAAATTTGGCTCAGAGCAAGCAGTCAAAGTAGAAGTACCCGAAAAACACTTGAACTTGAAATCTCTGTTCGATTCAGTGTCAATCAATCTTCGAAGGAAAGAATCGATGAATTGAACAAAATCATAAACGAACTTCGATTCAAATAGAAGCGATTCTTATCTAATTTCGATGGTAAGAAGAGAAAAGAGATCTTGAGCGCCAGGTCGCAATCGATTCGGAAATGAGGATGGTACTGTACTCGAAGAAAAGAAAGGGTCTTGATGCTCAAAAGAATATCAAAAATCAGCGACAGTAATTTTTGGAGCAATCCAAACATTGCTGATGAATTAAATCGCATTTGGAAACAACAACCAAACACCGCTGCTTGTTGCTTTGTTGTTTGCAAATTAGCTTCGCAATTGCTCGTTGTAACGACGAGTTCGCAGTGGAGGTTCTGGACCAACATATTTAAAATGTGGGGATTGTGGTCAAACTACTTGGATCCCAGAAAATGGACTCAAACGACACTCCGCAATGGCACCGTTACTCTGAACTCTCTGGCGACAAGCGACCGCTCCGCTTTCTTCCGAGCTCTCAATTAAGCCAAGGAAGAGAACCAATCGAACCGGAGGACGACGAGGCGGAATCATCCGCGAGCCTGTACCGCCAACTCCTCGCCACCCCGATCCCAACCCCAGCGGACGCGAACCCATCCGTCGCGAAACGGCTTCCCAGAGATCTCAAGTCTTCAGTGCAATCCGCCTCCGTGTCTTCCGCAGCCGTGGTCGACTCTGCCACAACTCGCTGCGCAGTTTGCCAATCCCGCGTCCCCACACATCTCCTTTCAACGCACGAAACTTCCACCGCGCACCTTCACGCGCGCCTCGAGGCAGAAAGAGACGACTCGCCCCAGCCACCCCCCACGCTCTACGCGTTCAACGAGACCCATGTTGGGTATCGTATGCTGCAGCAGCAGGGCTGGCGGCATGGGGAAACGCTTGGCACGCAGGAAAAGGTGGAAGCCGGGATGGTTGCGACTGGTTCATGGAAACTGCGGACACCCGTGGCGCCGCGGATAAAGAGGGATGTAGCAGGTTTGGGGGTACGCGTTGAGAGAGGCAAGGGCGTGATGCTGAGAGTGGGTGATACCTTTAAAAAGAGCGTGGCTGAGCAAGTGGATGCATTGGATGGCATGCGGAGAAGAAGGGGGCGGGAGGAGAAGCACGAGAGGCGGACGCGCCGTGAAATTGCAAGGGAAGCAAAAGAGACTCGGAAGAAAGGGATTGCGGTCCTCAAGTATTTGAATGCCGATTAAAGGAAGAAATCTGCATTTGCTCGACTTATTGTTGAGTCAACTCCGCAATCCCTCAATTTCAATATTATGAGTGGCACCACTTGTGACTTAGAAAATCACATTCATTGTGGATTACGTTACGAAATTTGCCCAAAATGTTGCTGGCATGCCACTGCCGATTGTCCACCTTCATTCTATCATTGCAGCGAGACAAAATTTTGAAGCATAATGATCGTGCAAAGAGCAGTTGTTGTTGTTTTTTTTGATGAGTTCTGCAGTTAATTTGACATTTTGTAAATTCCATTATGAGGACAACCTTTTCCTTTTGTTTGCCCGCCTTCGCCAGTGACGCTGTAGCGTGTGTGAGATTCGGACTCAGCAATAGAACGGAAGTTGGGATCTGGCAGTTTGGTCTTGTGGATCACGAGCATTAGTCAAGTGTCAAGTGAGGCCGCTATGGGTGTCCAATTACGAAAAATTTAATGCGCGGGACGAGGTTGTCAGTTCAGGGTGAAATCTCCTTCAGAAAAGTCTCGCCAACTAAAACGTTTGGCGAAGCACCCGAAGCACCGCCGCACAAGGCACCGTCAGAGCACCCTGTTTAGGAAAACTCACTCCCATTCTACGAGCATCCATGAGTTCTGGGGCATCGGGGCAGCACACGGTCCCGGGCGAGGAGCCCATCCATCCACAGCTGCCCATGGGCCTCGCGGCTAGCGTGGCTGAGCCTGAACATGGGCCGCTGGGAGCGTATGCTGGTAATGCGGGGACTGGCATGGCCAATTACGGAACACCGCACGCGGAGGTCGGAGTCTCATGTCGGACACCCTAGTCGTCCGCTCAACTGAACTCCA
>MU615183.1:0-14358 GCA_025201725.1 Chytriomyces sp. MP71 | reverse complement strand
TGAAAGACTGTATCAACAGACTTGTTTCTATCGTTGTTTGATGCTCACAATTTGATACGAGGCGCGTGTAACAATCCAATCAAAACATGAGACTTGTCAATTAGTATGTATTCTCCGCAAAAGCTGGAGGCGCTCACCCTGCCGCATAAATCGCTACCTTATCTTTCTGAGAAGTCTTTTCTTCCCTAAACATACTCTGAAGAATGAAGGCGATACTCAAACTCCAGACTCAGTATCTTATTCATTTATTCAACGCCTTTATTACTTTGTACAGAAGCCATCCATCGCCAGTTAAGATTGAGACTTCACCCCCTAGTTCTATAAAGGAACCAGCCTTCGCCAGTTAGCAAGGGTGTCCATCCCGGGATGGAGAATCGGTTGGATACCACAAACGAGCCTGGAGCAAGCTCCGCTTGAAATTTGTCTCGAAACAGGGGCTTCGTGTTAGGTTTGATTGGTCAAGTTAAGTATGCGAATACCAGTAATAATCTAGATTCACCATCAAGCGAAGATCCCCGAATACCATCACGACTTGATATGGTGCCAAATTCAGATTCCAAAAGTCTCGTTTCAGGAATCGCACTTTTGCCATGGAATCTAAGTCCTCGGCTCGCCTGATCCATCGGACCACATAATCGACTTTTTCCTTGACCAGGCTTGCGCCAAGGAGAACTGAATTGATTTCTACTCCCACGCAGTTTGTAAATGCCAGCTTCCTGTCGCGACTGGCAGCAATGACAACGCGCCCATCCCCCGATCCTAGATCAATGAAGTTGAATTGGCTTCCCTGTTTCGGTGGTATGCATAATCCGTTGTCGACTTTGAAAATCTGTGACTCGAGAGCTGTCAAAATCGCCCTGGTTTTGGCATCCGAAGTCGTCACGAAGGGAATCGCGTTACGTCGGAATGCGCCGAAAAGGAAGGGAACGAGCAGCGCATTTGCTGCCAGGAACGAGGCAACGCCAATCTTGGCCGCGACGCCAAGCACGTTGTACGGTGGTCGCGACTCTGTCTCGGACGCATCCAAGGCCTCCCTCAGTTCGTCCCACTCATGTGCAGGCGGATGGCGTGGCTTGGAGCTTGCAGCGGGGTTTGCGGGATTGTTCATTTTCACATTTTTCAAGACCAGCATTGGCGCAAAGGAAAGAAATCAATGGCTTTCGCACTAGTTTCAAGTCGCATTGCGGGGACAGCCCTGATGACGATATTGCAATACAGTGCCTATAAAATGGAGAGCCTTAGATATCAACTTGATATAATTGCGAATACTCTGACAACAAAAGACCAAGATAGCATTGCATCGCCTCTATTGTGCTGATGGGCCATACCAGCGCCTGGGCATTCAGCGAGATTTGTCGTGCCATCTCTTCGTTTTCCTCCAACCACTTGAGGCGCTTGTCCAGATCTGAAAAGTCTACAGAAACGGGTATGTAGTGCACCCACGGCTCAAGCTTCCACATAAAATAGTCAATGAAAATACCCGCGTATAGTACGACTGAGTTGCTCGCCAAGTACCTTTGTAGCCGATCTGGCCATGAATTCCCGTCCACAACCAGCAGATACCGGAATTCCATGGTCTAAGTGGAAAGGTAAGAAAACTAGAAAGAAAGTGCTGAAATTCAGATCACCTTTGTAAATGGAACAAAGGACTTGGAGGAGTAGCCTGTAAGGTCGCCTTTCAGTCCAACATCCACGCACAACTCAGAGGACGGGGAATCCTCTACGCCGGCATCGAACACGCGTCCAGGGTTTTTTCCTGCAAACTTGCGCTCCCAGTCCAAAAGCCTTGTCCGGTGATACTGCTTCCACAAGTCACTATCTTTGTAGCTACCTCCAGTCGCGCTACCCCGCCAAAAGAGAACTTGCTTTTTGTCATTCCAAGAAACGGGGTCTGCCATCGTTGGCTTGAAGTTCCCAAAGTGGTAGTCGCTGGGAAATAAAATGTCGACATAACAAGCGGGCTTAGCACGTGAAAACACAGGAACCAGTGCATTCAATGTGGTGAATTGTGCTGGCTCGAGGAAAAACCCGTGGCTCTCCTGGACAAGTCGCGAATGTTCAAGACGCAAGCAGTTGTTGTGGTCCAGCACATCTTGCACAGACGCATATGCACCCGCATACCTATCATTTGCGGGCAACACAGAGGGATAATCAGAGTGAGTAGCGATGAAAGTGAACTGGGCATGTGGTGGCAGCAGCTTGGCTAACGGTTGAAGAACGTGTGAAAGATGTGAATGGCTGAAGGTTGCATTTTCAAACGTGATGACCGATACGATTACTTTCTTTCGTTTTTGTGCGCCACTGTCTGAAGCTTTCGCATTCGCCTCGAGAAGGTTGCGTGCAAGCACAACAGAGCTTGCTTTAATACTTCTAGCCTGAATCCACGGCTCCAAGTCTCGGTATATTTGAGAATAATCTTCGTTGCGCAATGAACAATTGTGTTCAGTGGCAAACTCACGCCACCTGTCAAAACGTTGAGCCTCAAGGTGTGGAAACTGAGACGCGTCCGATTCAAGTGCTTCATCCTCCGGCACAGGATCTGTAACTAACATGCCGATTGTGCTCAATATGGCGAATATGCAGACGATGCGGATGGCAAGCCATGGATTTTTCACTCGCATCTGTTTGAACAAAAAAAATATTATCGTAAATTCTCGACGATGGGTGCAGTCACAGCTGTTGTTGCTGGTGTCATGTAATATACTCGGAATACTAGGAAGAAGAATCCCCACTACCAAAGCATCCAATCCTGGCGATGATTGACCGCACAAGCGCGATTGGAAAGTACATTGAAACTCGCAAGTAGTGCACCACCCGCGGCCCCACCTCCACATGACGTCGTCAGTGAAGGTGTCAGTACAGAACACTGCAGACTTGCTCGCGAGATACCACTGAAGTCAGTCCGATTAGGTAAAACTGTTCACCAAAGTCTATTGCATAGCATTAAGGAATGCAAGTGTGCCATTCGTGGTAAGGTAGAATCTGCATCCACGCGAATAATGTCAAAGGATGGCGGGTTCGCACCTTTACCGGCGTTAGTCACATGATATGCATGCACAATCGCGTTCAATGGCCCACTGCACAAATCGAATACGGTGAAGCTTGGTCCTGGTTCGTTAGACCTTTGAAACGGCACCGCAGTTGGCTTGGCTCTTGGATGGTTGTGTTTGCGCTAATATAACTCTACTATGACGCTTGTTACTGTGTTGGTGGGATTGTGGAACGATATCCGTTCGGATTGTGACCTCGTACTTGTAGGAACGACCTCCGGTGGGCCCACCTCGCAAGGAGGGCACTTTGTGGTTAGTTTCGCAAGAAAGACTTTTCCGTAACACTCCTGTGCACCAAGTAAATATCTGGGTATTCGCCCATCAAGAATCCATGATTGTCTAGAAAGCGTAAGGTGGACAGGATTCATGGACAATGTAAATATTTGTTTCGAGGCTAAAAGTATGCTGTCACTTTGCTGCGAGGTCCTTTTATTTAGTTCCTCTATTTGTTCCCTGGAGAGCGGGATATTCCTTGCAGCCACCCGAGTGCGACATCCGGATGAACTTGAGAATAGCCGAATCTGGTAAGCAGGCTTTTTCCTTGCTTCTTTATTTTCATTGTTTTATAATTTCCTAAATAAACAACCGCTCCCGGCGCGACTCCTCGACTACTGCCTCCAAGCCACCACCAGCTACGAGCCGCTCCAGCCATGCTTCAATCCAAATTTCGAAATTATTTCCGTCTCCTGGCACAGCAGCGCCGTCTTCCGTACCTCTCCATGTAACCGTGCTACCTCCTCCCAAAAACTCCAACTCCCTATACCCATTGTTCCCCATAACATCGTCACTAACTTCTTGATCGCTAGCACAATCTTCGCTTTCAAGAACTTCATTCTCGGACTCAGGTCCCGACATAGCACTCGCAGGCATCAACGGCTCCCTCTCTTCGTCCCCTTCCGAGGATACCGCTCCCTCATCTCTTCCCCTATCCATCTCCGCAAGCTCCAGAGGGCGCAGCCACCCCGCAATCACAAACGAAACCATCCAACACCCTGCCAGAAGGTAAAATAGCGCTTGCGGCTTGCCAGATTTTACCAACAAACGATAAATCGACGGCACGTAGAACTGACTGAGTAGCGCGGTTCCACCCTGCAGTAACTCGAGTGCTGCAAAGAGTTGTCCCTGCGCGTGGCTGGGGACGGCGCGCGAAGCGATGGCACGAGTCGGAGGGCTTGAGATAGTTCCGAGGGTGTAAACTAGGAGAAGCGGGTAAAATTGGTGGCCTTCTTGGGCGAATGCATGGAGTACGAGGCCAATAGCGTACATGAGGTAGCCAGTTCTGCCAGGAACACACGCTTGAGTTGTATATTTGGCTAATGAAGAGGTTACCGAATGATTGTGATTTCGGCTCGGGTTTTTTGAATACGCTCGCGTCCCGTTACGAATGTGCGCAGCAGGAATGGCATCAAAACAGAGAGGTAGAACATGCGGCAGAAAGACTTTGCCATAGAGTACAGCCCAAAATCATAGGCATCCCATGCAAACTGCAATCAGAATGAGAAATGATTGCGTAAGACAGTATTAACGGCTTACCCTTTGGGAAGGGTAAAAGTAAAACGCAAATTGGTACCCTGCTGAACCAATGTTGTTACATGCGGCAGTGATTGCAAGAACAACCAACGACGACGCGTGTTCTGGCGTGGCCAAAACATCGAAGGCTTTGGTCCAAGAACGTACAAACGTGATACCAATGTACCGAATCGGACTTGACGTAGAAATTGGTTGTGATCTGCTGTGAAGCAGAAGTGACGCGCTCGAAACAGTTTCTGGCAGCACAAAAGCCAGATAAAGCAACACACTCAAACAAGAAACTACAACTAGAGCTACTACTGGAAGAATTCCAGCAGTTCGGTACAGTAGTCCACCGCACAGCGGCCCGAGCGAGAAACCGACAAAAACGGTGGTGTCAATCAGGAGGAATGCGTGCGTTCTCCGATCTGGAGGAGTCGTGTCGGCAACGAAAGCATTTGCAGCAAGCGTAAGAAGTGGGAATCCACCGAGGCAGCCACAGAAAAGGCGTGCCGGGACCAAGGTCCAGAGTGTGAGTTCAAACTGATGCACAGCGGCAATCGCCAATGCAAACAGTAATGCAGCCAGCACGGGACAAGCAAGCATAGAGCGTCTTCCTCTTGTGTCCACTAGCGAACCCATGACAGGCACCAGTAGGAGGGCGGGAGTGTCAAACGCGATGCCAAGAAGCTGACTTAGTAGAGCTGCAGCTGCCTGCACATCCGCTCGTACCACGCACTGGGAGTATTCTGGGTCTGCCAGAAAGTGCATGTACTTCTCTTCAGCCCCAGTCGGAATCGAACCCAGCTCAGGACCCAGCGCGCGACATACGCGTACAATGATAAACTGACTCAGCGGAGACACGCTCAGCGAGCTCGCGAACACATACAGAAACACGGGAACGACCACTAGCCACGCGCTCGGCTTTCTCTGCCAGTATATCAGATGCGAGCGTGCAACCCCGAAGAGGGCGCGCACACCTGTGCCATTGCCGCTGTCAGTTGCAGCTTGCTCAGCTTCCACCATTGATGCGCTTGTCCCTGCAGATGTTGTTGACACTCTGGCGGTTGCTTCGACCCTCGAAACCTTTGGTTGCTTGGTCTTGCGGCGACAGGGGCCCAGACTCACGAGGCACGCACCAGAATGGGCTTGGCGCTTGGTGCTTGGCCAAACGCAAACGGTTTCATTGGCAAAGTCACAGCGAAAGAAATACGGACACGTGAAGAGTGAAGAGACGCTTTTCTTAGGTGCATCGCATGCAAAAAATGCAGGCAAGCCTCCCTCTCCGGTGTCATTATCTCCGGATTGCTCGGACGTATTCATCCGTTGAACAAAGGAAAGTCGTAGCAAGTATGGCTTTCAATACAACCCCCTGGATTGGCTCTTCAAATTGACGGACGCGTTGGCCATAAAATTGCAGATGAAGTGCCATCGAATAGAACCGACTTGACAAGGCGTGACTGTAAACTGACGCAGATGTTACCGCTTCTTCTTAATAAGTCTCATGTTTTGATTGGATTGTTACACGCGCCTCGTATCAAATTGTGAGCATCAAACAACGATAGAAACAAGTCAGTTGATACAGTCTTTCAAAAAATTTTACAACGTGGAACGACCGGGAAATAAAAACACCCGGCCTCCCCGCTCCACATCGCGCCAGGTAGCGCTACTACAATCAAAGCTAGAGTGAGACATGTCTTTTGCCTGCCAACTCCCGTCTCCAGTGCCATCCTGTGACAGCAAGACCATCGCAGATCCCAGCTTCGGTTACACCGGTCCGGGCCTATACACCGGACTCAGCTCGGAGGACAAAGCTCGCGTTGCCGTCATGCAAAGCTTTGCGAATAGTCCCGACTACTTTTTACGGCGGTTTATGCCCCGCCGTGTGCTCGGTTATGGTTCCAACGGCGTCTGCATTGCTGCGATTGATTTGCAGTCTCCAAGTCAAACGCCTGTTGCCATCAAGGTCATTTACAAGGCTCATGCAGGCCTTACGGCGAAGGAGATCCCGGCCGAGGTCGCCATTCTTGAGGACTTGTCCGCCGCTTGTCCGAACGCATCCATCGTACAATACCGGACCCACTGGTCGGATACCTATCACCACTACCTTGTCACGGAGCTCTTTGGCTCCAACTGGCTCGCACTTTGCCCCAACCACCACCTTCAAACGGGCGAACTAGAACCCATCATCTTCACAACCCTACACAATGGCACCACTACCTTGCACACCCTCCCCATCCAGCCAGGAAGTGCGGACATGTGGGCCTGGATGTATGCCCATCGTATTCATCTGCATCGCACTGAACACCACACCCTCCTGCCCCTCGCCCCCGTCCGCGTTTTACTCCGCGAGATTGCGCACGGCCTCGCCCAGTTGCATGCTCGCGGGTACTACCACGGCGACGTCAAGGTGGAGAATGTGCTCGTGCAGAGCGCGCACGCGTCGCGGTGCGGTGCGTCCGGGCCGTTTATCCGGCTCGCGGATTTCGGGCACGCGGGGCGGTTGGGGGCCATCCAAGAGTATGGGACGCGGGCGATTGCGGTGCCGGAGTTTCTTGCGGATGCACCGTTTGGTGCGGGGGATCTGGAGGGTCGGGAGAGCGATGTGTTTGCGCTGGGGATGATCATGTTTAGTCTGTTGAGTGTGGATGGTGGACTGCCAGCAGTGACAGGTATGGCACGATCAAGGCAGGTTGGGTACAATGATCTTTTGGCAATGGACGCGGGGAGGTATCCCATTGACGAGTTGTCTGATTTGGATGCGGACGCTCGTTGCTTGCTACATGGAATGTTGAAAGTGGACCCTCGCCTGAGATGGACTATACAGGATGTACTCAAGAGTCCGTGGTTGTCTCTATGAACGTGTCCTCTCCTCTCCTTCTCATACAAAAGTGTTGTCATAATATACACCTGCATTTTAAAGTATTTGCAGAGGATCACCTTAGACCTATCCTTGGGCGTACTTTATTTTGTAACTACAAGCCAAATCTGGCACACACTTGTTCCATTCACAAATAAAAACTAGCCCCAACACTCTTGACCCCATTGTAGACAAATGTATTGTTGAGCGGCACATACTGTCCCGTAATGAGTTTTATAATCTCCTGACTGCATACGCCGCCCATAAAGGAAGCCATAGTGTGCAGCTCGCTGGCGCCTGCGCGGACACTGTTCCCTCGGTTAATGTATGACAATGTGGTATCAGTTAGCGCATTCGGGTGTCGGCATGGACGATGTCTAGGTTCACATACGTTTCGTGTATCAGGTCGTCCGTGAGAGCCGAAACTGGAAGTCCAAGACCCGTCAACATAGCCGTGCATGTCTTCTTGAAGAGGCCAATGTCGCTTTCAACGTCTTGCGCGTGGTATCCTACGGTATAGTTGCTATGTCAGCAAGAGCTAAGAGTTACAAAACTCAAGTTCACTTGATGCCCTACCTGGGTATCGCTTGTGCTGCGTATAAAATGCATCCACCCCACGAAGCAATAAGTAGTGCGCAATTGGGCTATCCAAATCCTGCGAAAGTTGCGCTGCGCAACACACACCATTTTAGGCTCCCCATCCTCTTAAATATGAAACGATGCCAAACACCCACCAACCTCACCCGCCTTCTCCCAGCCAGTACCTCCTGACACAACAGAGCCATATTCACTCTCCACGCTGCTCGTTCTGACTACCTGCACATGCCTCACATTCTTGCAAAACCGGGCCACCTCCTCCACGCCCGGCACAATCACGCCGACTCCAAGTCCCGCCGCAAGGATCGCCACGCGCGCCGCATCGCGATGCGCGCGGTCGCGATAGAGGGTTTGCAAGCGCACGAAGCTCTCCGTGTCCGCCTTCATGTCCGGTACGACGCCCGCGAGGGGCAATTGCCCTTCTTCTTCCACGAAACGCGTCACGGCCGCGGCGAGGACCCAGAAACTGCTCGTCTAAACACAATGCGGAAAGTAAGTCGGGATAATCTGAACAGGTTACAAGACCCGCCCTAAACAAGGAAACAAAAAGCATACCTCTGCATTCATGGGCAGACTCTTGGCCTCCTGCAAGATGGCCGCAACAGCGCCAGGGACCGTCGTGGCGCTGCATGCGCGAAAAACGCTCTTCTGCGCTTCCTGGAAGTTCTCGTCCTCCACGCCGCTTCGTTCGAGCGCCTTGACCATGGCTTTGAATTCGTTTCGCTCGGCCGTCGTGGAAGGTAACTTCTCGCGCTATTTTTTTTTTGTGTAAAGAATGGGCACCGCTAGTTAATTTGGAATAGTACCGTTTCCTTCCATTTTTGAAGGCACTTGAGCAGAATGACGACATATGGGACTATTCTATTTTTTAGAATCTGCAAGCATAGGCTTGCGATCTGACGCACCATGTGCGAACTCCATATTTCCAAGAGATTCAAGGTCAAAGGAGTCTGCATAAGCCACGAGTTCGGGGAAGGGGCAGTCGAGGCGGAGGTCGAGGATGCTTTCAGGATGCGTTTCCACGACTATAGGAAAGAAATGACAAATTAAATTCCAGCAAATTGAGTGGCTTTCAAAGGCATGAATACGCGGTGGGTTGAAGGGAGGTAGGCTGGAGACAAGTTGCGAAAAGGGTTGTGCCTACCGACGTGCTCCCTGGCCTGGATACGGAGATAGCCGACAAATCCGTATGTTCTGACGCTCATAAAGGGGATATTCTTGTCCCAGCAGACTCTGGCGATTTCGCGCGTGATCTCTGGATCGTCAGAATTCGCAACAACGACGAGCGAGAAACGCGAAAGCCAGTCTGCGTCCAAAGCAAGACGGACGTCGATGACTGCGGCACCGTTGACGTCAGCGTTGAGTTCGTTGAGAAGAAGACACGCAGACTCGGCGCGGTTGCGGCCGAGAGAGTCGACGCCAAGAAAGAAGTTGTTTCCCGCGTCGGCGCCGTCCACTTTCTTGGCATCGAGGAGAGTGAATGCGCCGATACCTTAAATAGCGTTTATTATGTTAGTCAAAAGGGGGAACAGTGCGGATTGCAGTTACCAGGAAGAACAAGGTTCTTGAGCGTCTCCGTGGCAGTCGCGTTCGCATTCACAACCAGAATTGACGCGCTTTCCAGCGCACGCTGTCCGTGCGCTTGCCACAGTCTATGATGGTTGGTTGGTTGGTTGTATAACGGATCCACAACTAATCCCGCCCCATCACCTCCCTTCATCCCACCATGCACTTCTCTTCCAATCAAAGGGAAAGCATTACCGCAGCTGTCTGTCGTACTTGGCTTCTTTGTTCGGAGCACCACCACTCATCCCACAGTAAAAAACAATATTCTCCACTTCATTCGAAATGAGCCACTGAGAAACAGCACACCACCAGCACACCAGCAACAAACACCAACAAACAAAAAATCGAAGTATCCCATGCACACACACCGTCAAACTACAGTCCCAACAGATTAGATGCCAAACAGATCGCCCAGGATCTTCTTCGTGTCATTCGGAGTCTGCACAGCGTGTCCCGTAACATCAGGGTGAGTGTAAATCTCGTAATCGTTTCCACCCTATAATGTTCGCCGCCCACACTTGCGTTCAGTACAGCTTTCTGAACAATATCAGATGACAAACAAACCTGGAATGTCTTATCTCCGAAAAAGTGAATCTTAGAGAACTTCTGGTCCTGAATGTGGCGCAGGCAGTAAGTCTTGTCCCAGCCGACAGGCATCACGTCGAAGGAGATCTGGCCACCTACGAAGGCAGACATCAAAAAACAAACCAACTAAAAACCAACTCAGAAGCCCAGCCCACAAAACACCACAACGTACCAATGGAGTAAATGAGGCCAAAGTCCGGAAACTCCTTTTTCAGCGCTTCCACCATCTTGGGACGAATGTTGTGGATCTTGTCGTAGGCCTCAAACTCGTCTCTCTCCGCGTGCCTGTTTGTTGTTCATACTGTCAAAATGATGCATCGAGAGTTCATGTTCGTATCCGAAGAACGGGTGTATGCCACTTTTGCGCCTTCGATTAGATAACCTCAGTCTGAGTCCGCGATGGAAAGGGTCTTCCACTACGCGAACTACCACTTCAACGTCCATCCCACATTTAAAGAGACTGTGATTCACTGCGCATGGGTTCCTTGCCTTGCAAGCGAACCAGCAATGCGCGCGGGGAAAGAGGGAGGGTGATCTTTTCTACGTACGAGCAGTTGCGGCCGATGGGGGACACGTTGATCATGCCGTTGCGGAACTCGATGAAGGTTCCTCTGTGACACGAGGAGGTGTGTGTGTTTTAGGGGTGGGGCGGGAACGAGTCAGTTAGCAAGTGCAAATTGGGACGTGCGAAAACGAAAGCGGAGGGAACCAACCTCTTCTTTGGCAGTTCGAGCTTAGCGAGGTAGCCCAGGATAAAGTTAGCGAGACGACCATATCTCTCCTCGCCAAGGAATCCGATGAAGGACTAGACGGTAGTTATGGGGGAGGGGCAGTGGTTGAATGCTTTATCGGAGGATAAAAAAGGACAAAGGGAACCTGGCTGGCGAGCTGCTGGCCGTTCTTGTAAGCCGTCAGTCCGTTCTCGCTGAAGCAGTAGTCAAACATGTTGAGCACATCCTCGCCAATCTGCTCCTTCTGCTTGGCAAGGTCGCTGCCTCCAACGAACCCAATCACAATCTTCTTGCGCAGCGCTGCCAGCGTCGTCTTCATCGTCTCGCTGATCTCCTTGCGCGCGGGCGTAAGCGTCCCGTCAACGTCAAACAACGCAATCACGCCAGGAATCTCCTTGTTGGGCCAGCTCATTTTTTGGTGAAAATTGCTTCCCAAATGGCTTGTGTGTTTTGACGGTGCAACGCAGTTTATTCCACGTCTTTCATTCCACTCCTTCCCTCTAACCCTTCCAACTCCGCCACAGGAATACGCACAACCAGACCACCACCTCCCACACAAAACAGAAACCTGCAAAAAAATAATTAATTAAATGAACGCATCGAGTACCAAAAAAATTCACTTTCTCTAGACAAAACACAATCAGGGAAGCGCACGCGGGCTTGGAGGGACAAAAGCAAAAGAGCAAAAAAGTCACCTTGTCGAAAAACGACACGCCAGCACCTTCATCGCATGCCGCACTTTGACTGGCTCCCCACTGAGGAGTGTTAGACTGCGCTGCGCCGCATCGAGCCGGTACACGTCCACGCACGCAGGCACGGCGCTGCCCACGCAAACAAGACAACCCGCGGGACTAACAAAGAGACACAGAGATTAAGGGCACGTGAGGCTGGCTTTCGGCTAGAATCGAACACGATATCTTACTGGATCGCCAGAATGTCTAGGTTCGCATGTTTACGCGAGATGCGTGCGAGCGCGTGCATTTGACGTGCAGTAAGGTCGGCGAGGAGGAGGGTACCGTCTTCTGTGATGGCGATAGCCGTGTCGGGGCCTGCAGGTTGGATTGCGACTTTTTGTTGCGTTGGGAGGAAGCACATCAGAGAGGGATAGCAGGATTGTTATTCTGCGTGGAGTTTATACCGATACGAGAGCAGAAATTATTGGAGATGGTGAGATGGTGGATTGTGTCGCCGAGGACGGTGATGCGACACAAGGCGAACGAAGAGTCTGTGTAAAGGAGACTGTGTCCGTCGAGTGTGAAGCACTGGGAATTGCAAAACAAATGAATGAATAAATAGCTCTTATGGATTCTGAAAATGGATAGTAGTGGTGGTACCGCGTTGAGAGCATCTCCAGGGAATGCTGTTGCCTCGACAGGGGACGCGTTATCCTCGTGGAGCAGCCAGAGAGAGGCGCGGGGTAGGGCGGAGCCAGCGGAGACGAGGATGAGGAGAGGGAAGGTCATGCGAGCTGGCGAAACGTGGATGCGGGAGAGCGGACCTGTCAGCGGAAGTTAATCTAGTGTTGCATTTGAGGAGAGTGGAGGACATGACAACCTTTCCCAAGACAGAAAGCCGATATTTCGCGCGCTTGAGAGAGGGACGCGATGCGGATTCGACCGGAGCGTGTTCCTAGCAGAAGCAGCAGCTCGTGGTCGGTCTCAGCCAGAGCCACACACGCGCATGCATCGTCCTCGTCTTCACTTTGATGACCATCAACCAGGTCCAGCTGACACACTAGATCCAGCGCACCCTCTTCGCAGTAGTTGCTGTCGTACACGTTCGTCTGATGCCTTCGTCTCATCAACACCACAATCCCAATCACCGTTCCTGTACAACACCTGGCTGCCGCTCACAGTCGCTACAAGCAGGATACCTTCTCCGCTCCGCTCAATAATGCACGCATCCCGCACACGACCAATGTGGTTCTCTCTCACGCTCACTCGTGTTTGCCCATACATTTTCTTACTCTATTCAAGTCCGAAAACGTATCAGGACACCAGTCTCACAAGGCACACCAAACTATGCAATGTTTTAAAAATAATATCATCATCCTACTCGTAAATCGCAGTACTGTAACGTCCTCTCAATTTAACACATGTTCAAAGAATTTGGCTGTCCCATTTCGTCTCCACCTTTGTCTCCATCCGGAGCAGCCGGGTAAACAGGTTATACATCTCCACATTTCTTAAAGGCTCCATTGCGGCCTCGCGTTTGCGAAATGCAGGTCCAGCTGCCAGAAACATGGCCTGCATATCCTCGTGCGAGTTGTTGTACCCGTGCATTTCATTGAGCTCAAATGGCTTCGATAAGGACATACTGTCTTGATTCGTTTGCTGACGGCACGTCCCTAAACGTTAGAAATTGTAAAAAGTACATGGAAGAGGGGAACGTAAGGGTTCTGGAAGGGCAATGATGGGTCCAATTCGCTGTTTGTCAACGGAGTAGTGAAACTCAGCAGGTATATCCTCTCGTTTCCAGACTTGTCAATGACCAGACTCCAAACTAGCACGTTTCCATTTTTCAAACACTGCGTCCACATCTGGTACTTGTCAGATCAAACGTGCTTAAACATCACTAATTAAACCTCTACCGTCTCTTTTCATTGGGATAAACGTGAACGACAGCGTCGTCCACAATCTCAAAACGGTTCCGCGCCACAAAGTCATCCAAAAACACTAACTTTTTTCGAGTGTTGCCTACCCCCACGCCATGATCACTTGCCACAACCACATTCACAGCCTGCCACCACGGCATCCTCGCCAGCCTCTCCACCCCTTGCAACAAACTACCAATACTCGCATCCAGATATCCAAGCTCCCGTTCTCCCTCGCGCGATCCCGATCCGAACATGTGTCCAGCATGATCGACATCTGCCAAATACACTGCCACAAAGAGCGGCTGCCGTTGCACAGGTAAGTGCAACCACTCCAACTCGATCCCAGTGCGCTGCCCGTGCGAGACACGGTAATCCCACTGCACCAGAGGGAAGGCCGCCAGCCGCCCACGGCCGCGCTGCACCCAGGCCACATCACGCACTCTGTGCCCAAGCCGCGCTTCTCGGCTGAGACCCAGATCGGTTTGGAAAACAGGCACCAATCACGCCCCCGATCAGTAAATGAGTGCCCGGCCAGCCAAAAATGAATAACTGATTGGATAGGCATTGGGGCAAAGTTACTTGTTATTGTCTATTCCTCTGCACAAATAATTAATAGGTCTTGATTGAACTAATCTTCAACATGTGTCTGTGGCGAGAAAATAAAGCACGCGGGTATGTATAGTAGGAGAGTTTGTTGTTGTAGGTGAAGATATAGCTAGTCAGGCGCACATGGGTAGGCAGTGTGGAGTGTTGTATGGCCAGTATTGTTAGTTGACGCATGAACTGGCTTTGGTAAGGCACAAGGGTATGCATAGTGGGAGAACAGTTATTATAGGTGAGGAGTGAGTATTGGTTATTGCGTAA
>MU615182.1:0-14399 GCA_025201725.1 Chytriomyces sp. MP71 | reverse complement strand
ACGAAAGGCTCTACCTCTTCCGAAACATCGTCCAGTGCGCCTTCAAGTGCGTTGCAAACAATCGTGTGAGCAGAATTGGGCTGCGTTAGCGTGGGCGCGCGCGTCGGTTTGGTCGAGGAAGGCGGACGCGGAGGTGGTGGTTCCATCTCCATTTGTTTGGGTTGAGCTTGTGACAATTCAAACATGACCACACACGAAAAGTAACTTGAGCGAACAGGAGAGGATACATTTTCCTTCATCTAAAGAAGAATACTTCGTTGTCTGACAATTTCTCCAAACCTGGTCCTGGCAAGCCAAGACTTTAGTAGGGCCGCAACTTCGATCCGCTGTGCAGGCGAACATGGGAATCTGCTCATACATTCGATAAGCATCCAGACAAAACGCAGTTTGTTTTTTCCTTGCACACCCGTAATGACTTTCTGTTTTGGAGGCCCATTATACCCTTCAAACAAACTATTATCCACACATACTTAGCGCTCGTCACAGAGTACGCTGACACGAAATGGGGATGATATGGTTCCCGCGGTTCAAGCGAAACGGATGAGCAGATGGAGTAGAATACACAGCACTCTGTCGTTTGGTTTCAGACTTTAATGACGAGTGTGCCGATAAAACCTGCTCAATTATGCCGTGTGGCGTACCTTTCACTCAGCCTCGCCCGCCCTTAGTCACTGCGATCCGAATTGAAAAAATCAGGATTGCCCGGATCCAAATTTCGACCAAAATGGCACCCCTCAACGCATCCCACAAGCACTGCGGGCCGAAACAATCCGAGCAACCTGAATCACAGGTCACAGACGAGGAACTCATGCTACTGGAGGAGGAGGCCATTCTCCAAGCCGGACCCACGAGAATGCGCCTTCAACCTGTCCATGACTTTTACTTGGCTCTTTCGCGCTGGGAATTAGGACGCGAAGCGCGCGTGTCTGCATTGGGATCGCTCTCAACAGAGATGCACGCTATGGACGCGGTACAATCGAGAAGAGTAATTGGGTTGCTTCTTAAGTTGTATAGTGGGGGAGGTTCCGCGAAGGGCACGGTGAACGTTACGAATGGCCGCGACTGCTTTTTTGCCCCTGGAGGCGATAAATCGCTGTATTTGGGATTCGACGAGTGATAGATGTGCTTGGGATGATTTTTTTGAGGCCGCGGCCTGGATATTCATTGGAAGAATACAGTTCAATTGTTGTTGTCCATCATTCTTTCTCTGAAGTCGCCTGGAATATTATCGGCCGACGAAGGCCGCGACCTGGATATTCATTGGAAGAATACAGTTCAATTTTATCCATCATTCTTTCTCTGCCGTTGCCTGGACTATTATTGGCCGACGATATTCGTGAGCGCGGGGCGGAGCTTGGCACAGGGGTGATGGCAGGAGAGACTGCTGGATTTGGTTCGTGTGATGCATCGAGATCGCTTGTCCCTAGTCCGGTTTGACTTCTTTTTGCTATTTACAAATACGCAGCATTCTTCTCAAATACTGATACTTCAAGCTCACACGAAAACTTAAAGTTGGCCAATTGGTGAACTTTGATGACTCGATCTGGCTGGACGAGCACTCATCTATTTCCTGTCATCGAATGCTGTGTAAAATGAAAGGTAGGTTTCCTCCCTTTTCCTTGACATTGAAAATGGTTGGGAAGGGAGGCTTCTCGGTTCTTGCGTTGAATCGAAATCGCTGAAAAATAAAACGCACGCGCCCCCTGCTTCAATATTCCACTATTCAATATTCTGGGGCGAACAAATAATGGATGTCTCGGTGGACGTACCCAAAAAAAAAATTGTCTCCCGCCATGAAAATTACCTGACGGAAACAACACACGATCCACCCGCCGAGAACAGACATCAACAAGATGGGATGCGACTGTGGAGACTCATGCACCTGCACAGCCAACGGTGCCACGTGTCAGTTGAGTGTTGCGCAAGTCCCGATTCTACCTCGCGCATACTCACTGCTTCGCGGTGAAAGATGTGCGACCAAACCAGTGCCAACTCAAGCCGTTCATAGCTGTGAATGCGGTGGGGACTGCAAATGCAACGCCGACGGAAAAGAGTGCAAATGCGGCCACGCGTCGATCCCCGTCGTGCGTTCACACAACTGCGGATGCGGCGAAGATTGCAAGGTAAAGTCATCGCGTACCTCCCAGACGGGCTCCTTGTTCACCGAGTGTACAGTGTCCTCCCGGAGAGTGCAAGTGCTGAGCATTCGGTGGATTTAGTATTTTCGTGAGCAGAGAATAAAGCGTGTCCAAACCGTTTTCTTTCCACCAATCCAACCAAGACAATGGGCTGCCCCTGCTGCGGAGACAAGTGCACCTGCTCGGACAAGGGCGGATGCTCGTGAGTTGCTCGATGCTCTCGATGCTGGTGTCCTTTCGATGGTGGCCCTTAAAGTGACGGTGCGACACCAGGTGCGCGACCAGGGACGACCAGCCAAAGACGGCGCCGAGCCAGCCAAAGTGCGCCACGTGCGGCAGCGAGTCGTGCAAGGTGAGTCGCGTCACGTCGCCGGTCGCCTCTCACTCCTTCGCTTTCGCCCCTCTTCACCAAGTGCGCGCCGGGACACTGCAACTGCTGAGGAGTTCTTTCTGTCTTTGTGCCGATGAAGTAAAGCCGTGTGTGTTCCCGTCAATGTCCTCCACCCCGAAGCAGCGCTCCTGTTCGAAGCAGTTGGTGCCAGCCCTCGTCTGGCACAACCTGCATTCCAATGAACACATTCAATCGGAAGCAAGCAACGGAAGGAGAACTATTATTACTTATGATACATGCGCTTTAAAGTGGTGTAGAATTGGAGAAAGGAAAAAGATCCTTTCACAATCAATGCATCCTTCACTGAAACAACCAGCGAGTCAGTTCCTCTTCTTCATTCAACCGGACGCGTTTGCCAAGGCCATCCCCGACAGATCCGACCATGTCTTCACCCCCATCAAACCCGCGCTTCAACCTACCCACTGCAGCTGAAGAGGCCTCCACAACGGCAACCAGCTTGGCAAGCTGCGCTGTTAGGCTCCGGTTGTGCTCCACAAGCGCACACAGCTGCCTCTGCATCGCACACTGTTGCTCGCGCATCATGTAGATCAAGTGCGCGCTCGCGGCGTCGGAGTCAACGGTCGAGACCGTGGCTTGCACGCGACTGGGTGGGAGGACACAACGCACTTCGTATGGAGCCGGGGAGGTTGCACGGGAAGGGGCGGATGTGGCGGCGTTTTGCAATGGCTTGTTCACGCTGCTTCGGCGGGACGGTTGCGGTGTTGGGATGCGGGTGTGGATGCGCGGTGTGGAGGGAGGAGTGTGGTGATTCGGGTATTGTTGGGAGATGCTGGGTCGTAAGCTTGTAGCGCTTGAAGGGGATGGTGTCGGTGCGGATGGATAAACGAGGCGGTCCTTGGACCAGGCGATGCTGCTTCCGACCATGGGGAACAAGGGCTCACTTGATGTGATCAACGATGGAATTACATAGGGCTGGGGTGCGGGCTGAAACATTCCGTCTGCGGGCTCTTGGAACGAAATACTCAATCGCGGTGCTATACGAGACTGGTGACTGGTCCTTTATGAGCGGACCCATGAAAATCTCATTGGTAAGATTAATGGAAAAAAGTCTGACAGGCAGACACACAGATATTGACAAAAAATTGACTGTCCTGTGAACGAGGTACCACAAGCGAGCCGCACATGAGTTTGTATCATCTTGCAGACCGCACCTGCCCTTCTTGTAGAGGCAAGCCGAGAGAGCGATCGAAGTGCAGAAGAACAGGATTTGCTCCAAATTGGCCAAATTTCCACCTTCAAACGGAGTTAGAAAAATTTAATTATCTCAACGAGTTAGGTGATCTGTGGGGTGCTTCATACATGCAAAGAAATCTTTAATTGTGACGAAGGGTCCCATGCCGTCAGTATAGCCTCCTTCAAATATTGTAGTATGGTATGTTATGTATGAGGCCAGCAGAACAAAAAACATATGTGCATAGAGAAAAAAGAAGATGCAGAGAATGTAGAATAAGAAACGGGTATCATAACTAGGTAAAAAACTGACGAAAGATATAAATCAGACTGGAACCGCCATCATTTGCGTCATGTGGGCCCTTTTTGCAGTTAAGGCCTCAATACTGACTCGCATTGCCTTCATCCTGTCCCGTAGTTGCACCTGAATCTCCATCTGCTCAATACGGAACTGATTCAACTCTGCGACCGCCTCGAGAAGGTTATCTCTTGGTTGCGCGGACGTAGGAGACAGCGCGGAAGTTAATTCCTCCACCTCGGCAAATGGCTCCTCCGTCAATGCTTCCGCATAGATCGGACCGAGACTGTCCTCTTCCACCTCAGCAATGGTTGGCTCCAATATGATAGGCTTGTAGGTTGACACCCGCTTGAACATTCCTCCTGCATCCAAGGTTGTAGCACGCTTCACGCGTACCTTGTTTTCCTGGAAAATAGAGTCTGTAGCGGCCAAAATACTAGCCGCAAAGTCCGCAGCAATGTCAGCATCGAGATCCTCTTTTGGGACCTCAGCCAGGGTTGCTCGCTTTTTGGCCACGCTGGTGGTGCGCTTGAGACCCTTTGCTCGCATCATTTCGACGCCTTTGGCTGTGTTGTCTTGCGCGGGGCCCAAGATTATGGACTGACGGCGAGGAGGGATGGTGATGCTGGACTCGCGCGAAAGAGTCTGGTGCGTCAGGGAAGGCTCTCGAGACGGGATGAAATGAGCTTCGTCTGACAAGTCGATACCACTGTCTGTGCTTCCTCGACCAGACTGAACGAAAAATACCGGATCGACAGGGATTCCCATGTTTGGCATATTCGAGACTTCCATGCGTCCTTGTTGCGAACGTTCTGGTTGAACCGTAGAAAGTTTGCGGTGAATCTCTGGCGATGGCGCGGGTGCCGCCACGGAGGAAACCGGCACACTGCGAGCCTTGAGCGGCTGCGCAGATGTCGGCGTGGTGATGGCCGCTGATAGCTTGGCCGATTTGGGGATGATTACGGATACCATCCGTTTCGTGACTGTTTGTAGCCGCTTGGCTTGGTCAATACGCTCCTCGTACTGATGCACAATCTGACGCAGCATGATTCTGGACTCCTTTCTGTCCCTATCCTGATTTCATTCCTGAATGAGTGCAAGCCGCTTGCAGAGGAGAGAGAAATTTCATTCGTTCGACAATGCAAGACTCATTCCTACGTCGCGAGAGTGATGAAACAGGCTTCATTGCGTCATTGAATTGAGATTCAGTCACTTTCATTGGCGAAGATCGTCACCAAGACCCTCGATCATCAGTATCAGAAAGGATATCATTAATTACGGAAAAGCGCGATGAAAATTATTACGCAAAAAGGAGGTGCACACTGTTCAATCAAAGTAAGCACTCCATCCTTTCGGTACTTCCCAACCATGGTCTCTCGCCACTCTCACAAACGCCGCCATGGCCTCTCCAGCTCCGTACGATTGATTCCAACGTGAAGGATCGAGTCTTGCGGGGTGCGGGTCGAGGTTTGACAGGGCCATACGCACTTGCAACAACACCGATTCAAACGTATAAATTGGGCTCCAGCCAGACATCGTGAGTAGATCCATGCAAATTGAACCACCTAATGTAACATGCCCACCACCTAACGACAGTTGAGTTGAGTTAAACGAATAAGCAAACACGGCCGAACTCTCACACCTCCTTGAGAAAACGGCATGAAGCGCGGTTCAATTATTCGAATGAATGGCGGGGTGAGGGGACAATCTGGACCAAACCGAACCTCCAATATAATCCCCTTGTCATACACGTTTTTCACCTGCGATATAGCGTGTCAGACGTATTCCAGCCTCAGAAAAACAACAACCTTCATGTCTTTTGCAAGCGGTAGAGACTCATCCAAGCCTACCAACCGCAGCCTCCACTGGTACAGGTTGGAAATGTTGTCCACGTCAAGCACCCATCCGCGCTCTTCGACAGACAACTTTTCTTGCAGCCGCACAATGCGAATAAGTTCCCTGTGAAGGTAATTCGAGGCTGCAGTAGTCGCATAGCTGGGTGAAGGCATCATCCCTACTTCAACTTTCATCATGCTCACACTCGAATTCTTGGCCACATTTGTAGCTGTGGGCGAATCAGCAACTGGGCGGATTTCGGGTTAATTTTTTCCTCTTCTTTCTATGGTTCGCCAAAACAATAATTACTCACGAAACTCCCCTTCCACTCCAGCCGCACGCGTTTCAGCCGTTTCGCGCTTTTCGCATTCAAGGCGTTCCAAGTTTGTGAATCCCTTACACAGGTCAAAAATGACCAGCTTCTTCCCTTCTCCCCTTGCAGCGGAAGCAAAAGAATCGGGAATGAACAAGGCCTGACCATTCGATCCCGTTGGTTTGATTCTCGTGTCCAGGACCTTGTACTTGGCAAAGGGCGGCGGCACTTCGATTGGTGTCACCTGCGAAGTGGGCTGTTGCGCCGTTTTACTATACGGGGTTGCAGCGACCTGGCCAAGTTTCCCAACCAACAGGTACCGGGCTTGAACCCAGTCCTCTGATGCAAGTGAGTGTCAGATCTGTTTACATTCGCAAACAAGAACAACTATACTCACCATATTGTACAACCAAGTATGGGGAGGAACTCTGAAATTGTTCAGGTGCGTTCACAATCTCATTCAATGATATACAACGCGTGACTTTCAGCGTCGAGTTTCCCCATATGCTGGTTGTCACCCCGCCATATCCTTCTGAAGTCTGCAGGTCTCTCGCATGATCTGTCAGAGTAGGTGATAAAACTCAATGTTCAGTTCTGCGGCTTGGACAGGGATAAATAATTACATATCCCGTTTCCATAAGCTCGTCCATGCGTAACCTTGTGAAAATTTAGCCCATTGCGAATAATGGAGTGCCAGTTGTGAAGGGGGGACCCGTGCCACGCAAACAATGTCGGAACCACTTCAATCTGCTATATCAGCACCAAGCAAACAACTGGAAAAACATTAAACACGCATACTTTTGTCCGCAGCATGCTCTTTCCGACACAGCTGCAACCGCGCCTCCTTTTCCGGACTTCCCAGCACAAGTTGAAACTGTACATAACCCCCGTGCACACCATGCACACGCTCTTCCACCTCCTTCAACTCGCGAATGAATCCGCGATGACTGCAAATGATCCAGCGCAGTAACGGGTAGAGCAGCACATCAATCGAATCCAACATCGGCTTGAGGCTCAAGTTCCTGTAATTCATTCGTCGTCGTTTCGGCGGTTCCCTCATGCGCGGAGACGTCACCGCATGGGGGTCCGCCGTCATTCTGGTGACGTATGTCGTGTCAGGTTCTGGCACCGGCAACTCGCCGCGGATGCATCGCAGGTGGTTTAGCAGGACGTATATGCTCGGGAGCTTGTCCAAAAGTGCTTGCACTTTGGGTTCGGACGGTGCAAGTGGCGATACGCGCTCGATAGACGCAACAGCGTTTTGGCTAGATTCGAAAGTGAATCCGTTGTAGCTTTGACGACGGAGGGCGAATCGCAAACGAAGGCTCCTGCTAGGTGGGAAGGGGATGCTGGGATTCACAGTCATAGTGCAGTCATCTTGGATGCTCACGATCGTTCCGCAATACACCTCATTCTGATACTCAATCTGCCAGTGCGCCAGATCAGTGTGACGGAACAAATGCATTAGCCAGAACACGAACCTCAATCGTGTCATCCACGATGGGTTCACTCTTGAAATCCACCACTTCCCCACTCCCACTCACCCATCGAGTATCAACACCAGTTACTTGCGTCCTGTTCCAGGCAGAAACGCCGCCTGTCGCGTTCATATAACTCTTAAAGCTGAAAATGCCAACACCATGCGGGTAGGGTCGCATGGTACTCTCATCTACGCCCGCGCTATATGCAAGCGAGACAAGGAGGTCCACGACGTTCGCGTTATGCAATATCTCATCCTCTATCGACGGTCCCATTCCCAACGAGATGTATTGGTATGTGCAGAGCGCATTTGAGCACACAAAGGGGCGCAATGCTTCCACGTCCACTGGTGAAAGTAATGTGAAGATGAGATACAAAGGCAACACAAAGCGAAGGCAGAAAAACGAACCTTCTGAGACCTTGTGACAAACAAGGCAAAATTTGGTTGCCAAATAAATCCGACGCATCACGTAACGATGCAGAATCAAAGGGAAAGACATATGCTTGTCCTCTGTTTCGAGTTGCTCAAAGTTGTCTTGCAAGGCATTCGATTTCCATTTCTCTTCGCGGGCATCTGCATCATCGCAAAGTCCTTGCAATGTCATCACATCACTTTTGTCCACCTTCGTAAAAGATTTCAAGTCTTGGCTGTGAACCGCTTCCGCCGCGGCCCTTCAAAGGCATGAAATTCTGATAAGCAAGCACATTCAAGTCCAACTCTCAAAACGAACTTTGGAGCCTAACCATGAGCAGGCAAGCTTCAACCGCAACCCCAACAACGCCAAAAAGCGTCCATTCAACAAATCACTCAACGGCGCACTCAACAAGAACTCGTGCAAATGACCCACAGCGGTCATTTCTGCTCCCCCTTCGCTGGTTCCTCCAGAAAACTTCCAGTTCTGCCGAAAAGCCGCAAAGACCTCCAATTCGTCCAAATCTGCGCTCGACGAAAGTTGCACTCGAAACTGCGGTCTGGGCGCTGGTTCCTGAATACCATCGCTATTCACGAACGCGTATTCGTGCAAGAATTTCGTCAAAACGACCTTATGGGGAATATAATGTGAGATCGGTCTCGTGCAAAGAGCCTGGACCGCTTAGGCTGCAATGCAGTAGCGAACCCTTCTACAATTAACCACGCGTACTTTCGTGTTCCGCAAGCCCCTGTTCTTCTATTCTCTCATAGATTTTCCTTCACCCTTTTCTCGCTCGTCCACTGCCAAGAAAACTCACCACATGCGCATCCAAAGGCAGATTCCAGGCCTTGACCTGATCCCACGAAAGCACGTGCGAAGAGAGAAGGGTACGGATCGACATGAGAGTATATATCACAAACTCGCCATCTCCCTTTTCCCAGAGCACACCGGCTTTGAGCGGGAGGGTCGTAGAAGGCGCGCGGGTGCAGAGCTTGAGATCCTTGATTAGACGAGCACGCAGGGACGCGTCGGATGCGGGTGTAATGTGACTGGAAGATGTAGCGAGCCGCGAATGGGAGGCGGAGGCTGACGTTGCGTAGCGAACAGACGGGTGGGTAATAAAAATATCATCGTCGTCGTCCGAATCTGTGTCCTGGAGATCCAATTCTTCGTCAACTTGATCCAAATCACTGATTCCTTTGTCGCTTTGCTCTACAGCTTCAGTGGTGGTGGTGGCGATTGTGGCGGTGGAGTGTGGCACAGCAATTGCGGGGCATTGAATTTTGAGGGCAGCAGAGAGGATCGCGATAGCATCCGAGACAGTGCGAGCGCAGAGGGCGCGTGAGGCGGAGAGATCAGCGAGGGTGGCTGAAACTACGGGCTTTGAGCGCTGAGCTGACGGCGGAACGTGGGAACTTACGGTGGACATGATGCGAGGGGGTGTACACGAGCACGTCCCGATGCGAAGCGGGGTACTTGTGCAGATCTAATATTATGGCAAGACATTAATTACCTGCTGGTGGACGAGTGAGGGAATGCGGTACCGTCGATGCGCACCCAGACCTCTGCGTCGTCCTCGGCGAGCTCGTTGTGAAGGGGACCCCGACACGACACGACGACGACCCCATCCTCCGCTGGGTGACGCGCCACCCCTGTTTTTGAAGGGGAGTGAGCCCGTGTCGCGGACCGAGCGCACGAGCGGGTCACCTGCCACTCGCTCCCGTTGGGCCACTGTCTGCGCAAACCCGCGCTCAATCCATTCGCTCGCTGCAATGCAGTCGCGCACAAACTCCTTGCGTCCCATTCAACCCAGCTCAAAGAAGTCCAAAAACAAAATGATGGTTCTTATGTGCAGAGCACCAATCTTCAATGCAGCTTGCGTTCGCCTTTGGAGACCGTTCCCCCCGTTGCCTGCCAAGTCAGGATATAATGCACGAGTTGATGTCTGGGAGAAAGGCGTATTGAAGACACAGATGTTAATTAGGAAAGTATGACAGGAGGTATTGGTCAATTTTTTGGAGACCCCAGCGAGTGACTTGGCAGCCAGAACAGGGTACCAACTTGGCGACAACTTTTGGAGGAGATTTTGTTTGATGATGTCACCAGGTGGCATTCCGCCAAAGAAGGCGACCTTGAAAGGCAGCTTCTGTGAGAAAGAGCTGACCTATTGACGCAAACTGGTGGTCATATCGTCTAGGCCATTGTTATGGATCAAGGCAGCAGACTCTGCAGCCTCTCAAGATGACTTTGGAAGGGGATCTTTCTGGTGGTGGAGGCCCGGTGAGTTGGAGCCGTTCCTCGACATGTGCTGTGCTACCGTCTCTGCGCTACGGTGCCTTGCATCCCGCGCACAGTGATGAGCATAAATGCGCGGAGAGGAAGGAAGTCCAAACAATTTTCATTGGCGCCTACTTTGGACGTGAAGTGAAACCACTCGGTCAACCAAAGCAATGAGCCGAGCCTCGATGGACGACGATGAGCAGCCGCAGCTCTACGGTCTGGACAAGGAGGTGAGACGGCAGCCCCACCGCAGCCCTCCGCTCTGAGGTGGGCGCACACCTCCCCTGCCCAGCGGACTCCTACTCCCAGTCCCCACCACCCACCAATGTGGCCACTCCCTTGATCCATGCGCTAACAGCCAGCTCTCCCCTCCAGCTTGCGGAGAAGCGGGCGGCAAAGTATGATCCGAAGCGCGAGGCCGAGGCGCAGGCGTACCTTGAACAGCTCGCGGGGCAGCCCTTCGCTGGCGCGTCCTTCCACGAGAGCCTGAAAGACGGCGTGCTTCTGTGCAAGGCCATGAACACAATCGTGCCAGAGATGCCCATCAAGATCGTCGTCAGCAAGATGCCCTTCAAGCAGATGGAGAACATCGGCGCATTCCTCGACAGGATGGAGAAGGTCGGCGTGCCCGCCCACGAGCGCTTCCTCACCGTGGACCTCTACGAAGCGAAGGACCTCAACCAGGTAACTGGATGCTGGCACGGGCCGTTGCGCAATCATCCAACGAATCCCCGCACTAATCACAGGTGGTCAACTCCATCTTCTCGCTGTCGCGTCACGCCGCGAAACGCGGCTTCCAAGGCACCGTTTTGGGTCCGAAGCTGACGGAAAAGAACGAGCGTCAGTTCACTGAGGAGCAGTTGCGCCAGGCCGCAGCAATGCCCTCGAAACTCATGTCCTTCTCCACCTCCGTCTCCTCTGGTCTCACATTCAGTGGACGCAGGGAAATTGGCGGAAAGTATCTTGATAAGGGGCCCAGTGAGGAGGATGTGGCTGGAGCGGCTGCGGCAGTGGAACTAGTCAAACAGGCTTCGCCTGGAGCACCTCCAAAGGCGGTGGAGGCTGTTACAACTGATATGGCAAAAGTTTCTGTATCTCTCGCCACCTCCCAACAGCAGCAATATTCTGCACCTGCAGCTCGTCCATCAACTACCTCTCAGGCGCCATCCTCCCCTCCTCCAGCACAATATCAAATGCAACAACCTCACCAAAACTCATACCCCGCCGCCCCGCAGCAATCCAACTCTCAAGGGAATCATCAACCAAGACCCTCTACTGCTGCCATCCCTGCACCTAGGAGTAACCCCCCAAGCGGCCCTAGCAGTCCCATCGCCCCCGCATCCTCCATGTTGCCTCCCTCCAGCCCTCCTCAAGAACGCCGAGCCTTCACTCCTCGCAGGCCAAGCGAAGTCCCCACACGCGTAGCTGCCGCCGCCCCCACCCCCTCCTCCTCTGCGCCCATGGCCATACCGGCACCGGCACCCGCCGTCACTCCATCTTTCACCGCTACCGCATCCACCAGCGACGGCGCGCGTCCCACCCTCAGCATCACCCAGTTCCGCACCTACGCCGAGTACAAGGCCGCCAAGGCCGCTCTTGACGCACAATACGGCCCTGCCGCTTCTGCCTCGCCTGCCGCGTCCTCACCTGCCGTAACCACGTCCTCATCGCGCAGTTTCAGCCGCGAGAGACCCGCGCGCGGATCGAGCAGCCGGAGCAGCAGTCAGCACCGGAATGCAGGGGCAGACGGAGGAAGAAGGAGGGTAGAGATTGTGCGTGAGGCTAAGCCTCCGCAACAGGAGAGTGATGACGAGGTGGCAGTGTTTGAAGATTGAGTAAGGGGTTCCTGCGCATCGCCTCAAGTGATGGTCTTTTCCATGCGCGTTTTTCTGTTTTCTTTTTGGACGCATTGATTTATGACACTTTCTCGTTAACATCAAATATGGCTATTGCTCGCAAATCAAGTTTCTAAAAGGAAGAGGAAAAGAAAAATCAAGCATCAAGACTGGTGTAAAATCAAAGCGATGCCAAGGAAGGCAGGCGGAACACCAAGTCGTCCCATTCTGCCTTTGACAGACTCGTCTCCAACAGTCCCTTGCACCACTTGAGCTTCTCTGGGTACGATTTCCCAAGAGCCTCAGACAGGTTGTGGAAGTACTGCATGCGTTCCTGCGGGGTCAGCGCTTTGTAGACAAAGGGCAGAACTTGGTCTGCTGTGCTCTCACCGTCCAAGAAGATCTAAACGCGAATCCAAAAGTAAGAACATGCGCAAACTCACTGTGTAAACACTCACATTAGCAACCAACGGCAACTCCTTGTCCCCCAAGTTGCTCGTCAACGGGAACAAATGCTGCTCCTCCCCAGCCATGTGATCCACAGCCTCCTTCCCCGACGCTTCCAGCTTAGCCCGCACAGCCGCAAATGCGTCGCCCGCAACCACGCTAGCACCCCCCGCAGTAATCTGATCCACCACTTCGGCCACTTCCTGACCCAGCGCAATCAAGAGAGGGCCCTCGTGAACGTGCTCGGCATGCGCACGTGACGTGGATCCGGAAGACGCCTCTTCAAAGACGGGGTAGATGACGTTTTCCTCGAACGAGGCGTGCGCTTGCACGAGGAGGACAAGGAGTCGCACTTGTTCCTTGAGTTGCGCGGCGACAGCCGGGACGTCCGTTACTGTGCCATTAGCCAGACTGGTCGCAAGCGCGTTTGCCGTCTCGTAGTGTTTTCGGATGGCAATGTGCTGGAGTCTGTGCGTGATTTGCGTTAAGGATTCTCATGACCGCAATAGAGAGAGCGAGGTAAGAGTGTCCGACTTCACCTTCCCAGGCTCATGGGCTTCTGCTTGGGGATGGCTTTGACGAAGAAGCGCTTCATTTCCTCAATGTCGTACGCCACCTTCGCCACGAATGGCTGCTTCTCCAGCGTATCAATGTACGCCTGGAGCTTCGCGTCCGTGAATGGGATGCCGCGAAAGAACGTGATTAGCTGCAAGCGACGCAAGAAGGGTGACAAAAGCAAGTCCGCAATGCTGAACTCGTTGCCCAGGAGGAACGGACCGGAAGTGACGGCCAGCTGGTCCGTAATCTTTTTCAGAGCGGATTGAAGCTTGGGTCTGAACTCGGCCTGCACCTGTGGGTTGGTGCCCATCAAAACCTTGTTGAAGGCCGGGCAAAATTCGGTACGAATAGTCTTGGCCCACGCGTTGCATGCCTCCACGTCACCGGGATAGAGAGTGGGAGATGCCACGTCAGTCTGGAAGCGCTCAATCATGGCGGCGCTGCTGTTTGTGTACTCTCCCGTGGGAAATTGTAGGACTGGGCATTTTAAGGGTTGGGGTTGTTTGTTGAGGGGAGATGCGCGAAGGCGAAGGACAAACGAAACGATGCCTACCTGGGACGGAGCCGTCGGGCGAGGCTGTCTTGAACCACTCGGGCGGCGTGTCGTTGGGTCCCCACTTGGTGAAGGTGCCCTGGATGCCCTTGAAGGCCATGGCCATGCGGACCTGCAGTTCAGCGAGTGATCGGGTTCGATGAGGTGCCGCGCAACACGCACGATCCCGACCGATAACAAAACCTACGAACCTGCTGTGTAAAGGGGCAGTAGCCTCTGGAGTACAGGGCGTAGGTGCCAGCCACGGGAGCTGATCGGGACACTGGTTGGACGGCTGTGACGGGCAGGAAGGCAGCGGAAGGTGCGGAGGCTGGAGCGGCCTCTTTTGTGGCAACATTCTCCGTCTTCTTTGGGAAGCAGCTCGAGAGGCAGTCCATGGCGATCTTTTCTGAGTGCCTTTGAACACAAGTGCAAGCCATCTCTCGCCCGCAACAAATTGGATATTATTCAACAACGGTTCAGTGGCCAAACCTGTGGCAAGGACACGGAGGGTCGATGCAAAGGCAAGGGACGATATATCCAGCATATCCGCGTGGACTCCGCGCGTGGTGAAAGTCTTTCGTGCTTGCAAAGAGCACTTGGCCAGGCGTGGCAAAGTCACTCGATGCATGACCACAGAGCTGATTTGGTTTACGGACACGTTGCGCGAGAAGCGCAATCAGGGCCT
>MU615181.1:0-14448 GCA_025201725.1 Chytriomyces sp. MP71 | reverse complement strand
ACTCACCTTCCAAGCGAGCAATTTCGTCCCTCTGTTCTTCTACTACAATCTGCGTCTTTGCATGAACAGCGCTGATGGAGGTACGGGCAGTCCGCTCGGCATCAACAAGACTCCGGAGGTGCGCAACATGTGTGGAAAGGCTTTCGAGTTTGAGCAAGTTTGCGCATCGGATTTCGTTTGCTTGAATATTGCAATGAACATGCTGCGAGTGATTGTACGTATGTAGAAACAGCATTTCGAAGGGTGGCATTTGTATTTGCGGATGTGACGAAGGGGCTGAAGGGGGGCCCTGCCGCCCAAACCTGACAGCACCCATCGAGACGCAATTGAGCAGAAGATGGATAAGGGCTACAATCGGGTAAAAGACGAATGGCGCAGATTCGAGCGGAAGCAGCCGAAAGTCGAGACTCAGGTCCTCTGGTTTGCTTCCGAGTTGGGGCTGCAGTTGGCTCCTGAGATGAGGTTTGAGCGGCTTTGGGGCCTCTCTCTTGCGTACGGCTGCAGGCGGGAACAGGGAAGGGGTCTCTGCGAGTGAGTGTACGGTGGCAGACATATTCGACGCAAGAAGTGGGTGGATAAAAAAAGGGGCCAAATCGGGATCTGGCCCAAAATCCCGATGACTCGACCTGAATTCGCATCTCTCCACCGCCACTACTTTCTTGCACATTCTGGCTTCCCCGCATTTCCCCTCCCTTTTCAACTCGCCTATCCTTCTAACATCACAGTGACACATTGATGGATGCGAGAATTCTTGCAGGATTCTCTTCCTTTCAAACATCCGGCAACGAAGACAAACGAACAAACAAATTTTTGGCAATGCATACGGCAACAGTCTCCCGCAACTAGATGTAAGAAAAACAAAGCATGGGAAAAGAAGCCGTAAGGTATCTGTTGCTATTGACAACTTTTTAATCTGATTCGATTCCACACAACATCAAAAACGTGTTTTCGTATTATTTTTTTCGTAGATTTTTGATTTGTATCTCATGCGCGTGAGAATTGTCAGTTATTCATGTCACTTGATCAATCAAAACAAGAAATGACCTTCAGTCACGCGCTTCGTGTCGCGCCTTCGCCGTCTCCGCAAATTCCAGCTCGCAAAGTTGATCCTTATCGAATAGAATCTTATGCTCATTCTTCGATAATTGACCAGCCGCATTATTGGCAGGAAGCTCCCGATCAAACTGGGTCCACTGCTGGCGAGTTTGACAGGGCGTCGGGCATGAAACGCGGGGCTGTGGTTCATTCACACATTTATCCACAAATCGGGATGCGTGTACCATTAGCATGGGCGTATAATGCAAAGGGCGGTGATGGCGGTGTACACTCAACGGGGGAAGAAAGCGCTGTGAAAGCTACTATTGGTAAAGTCCATGGAATTGAATCTGCGGGGCAATTGGATCAAGGTACACTTGACTACCTTCAGCGATACTCGAGATTATGAACCAATCCATGTACAATAGAGCCATGGATTAAGGATCTTTTCGTTGAAAAAACGTCGCCGGATACGCCAACGCCTGAAGACTATCCTATTCGTATCAACATTTATGGATTGGACCAAGATTCTCTCTCTCCAACGACATTATGTCAAAAAATATCACTGAAAGCGCCTCTTCGTGACGCCTTTTTCCACTGGACTTTTTTATGCCATCCGTTCAACTTTCGCACCCTCGCGCGCAACTCAGGCTGGAAAATCCCTTCCGACGCTACTTCACAGCATACAGCCTTTCTAGAATTTGGAAACATTGTGAAGGCGCGGATTCGGGCGGTCCTTTCCGACCCCTCTCGCTTCCGTGCGCAAGTGGAGCTGTATGACCCCGACCACCTTCTAGTGTTACAGTTTACGGAAGTTGTGAATGGTTATCGTGTAGTACCGTTGCTGAGGCTCGAGTTTGTGCCGAGCCCTTGGGGAGAAGTCATCCAGGATCTGAGGAAAGATTATGAACGAACTCGGGTCAGATTGTGAAGCATTTTTTCATCATAGTACCACCTAATAATCTTCTGGCAGCTTCACTATTCAGCACTTCACAATGCACTTGTTCAGTCACTTGACCTGGTCTTGCGACATCAACCTGCACTCCTACTTCAAGGCGGAGTGCCAGACCCGTTTCAACCCGAGCAACTAAAGCCATGGAAAGACCTTGTTGCAGATCTGCTAGAGCCTGTTGTGACAGAGAACGGCAGAGTGAAAGTTCTCAGCAGCGACGAGCAAATTGTGAGAAAGAAGATGTTTGTGCTTCTCACTCTGCCCAAAAATGAGACATTGGAAGTTGTGTTGAGTCAGTCCATCGAAATACCTGTGGAAGGATATGAAGGGAAAGGAGACGCGAAAACGTTACGGGTGTCACTCACGTTCTTTGGAAAGGTGATTCTGTTATGCCTTCAGAATTGCGCTGATGCCACAACCACAACCAGAAATACAAACGTGATCCACCTAGCGCCTATATAATTACACTCACAGCGCCATCAGATGTTTTTTTCAATTTCACCAGCAAGGAAATTACCCCGGCCGCATTCGATGCCATGACTGCAGAACTCCGCCTTGCAAATGATACTTCCCCGCCCATGAAGTACTCCATCGCACAGCACCGGGCGCATGAAGCTGCCGCAGATCGTCTTGAAACTCGTCGCAGTGAACGATCCCGCATCCTGGGGTTCCACCCAGATGAGGGCGAGGCGGGAGGTGTTGTCGGCCTACTTTCCAGAGACTTATTAGGCGGCGTCGTGAATGATCCTGGACGATACAAAGCCGTTTTCAAGATTCATAATCGGGTTGCAAAACATATGCTGCAACAGAGTGGGGAAGGACAGACGGAAAAGGCTCATGAAAGTCCGGTGCCCGATTTGTATGGCCGAGAATGGACCATGACAGATCGTGATGGAGAAACGCTTGTTGCAACGGGCGTGAGAGCTAAAACGCTGGGGGGGCAAGACATTCGAACCCGGTTGGGAATGAAAGTGGACGCCATGCATGGCTTAACTTCACGTAATCCGCCACAACTACGAAAAGCTCTACTTATTTTTACTGAGACTGTCATGTTTCGCACCACGGAACTCTTGCGCGTTGATTTTGTTGAAACAGATAGAGAGTCTATGCAGCAAGAAATTAGATTGCGCTACGATAAGCTCAAGGTATGGAAAAAGTGCATACAAGGGCGGGTACTCAGTTAATGAATCTAGACTGAAATGGACTGGGTCCAACTCCGACTTGACACTCTCTATGACACGGTTCGCCGAAAGAATCCTACCCTAATGGGAGCATTAAGTACTATCCCCTTGCCTCGCTCCTACACAAAACCGACGCGGGTTCCAAGTCAAACGTCAGGCGCTCAGGTTCCTCTTCTGCAATCTGAAACTCGCGAATTATCCTTACCACCACGCCAAACATCGCCGAACCGAATCCGAGGGACCATGTACCCCACCAAGAGTGTTGTCGCCCACATGATGGATCCTGCATCTGCCATTCGCACCAGCACACAACAGCGCACGCTTATACCTGGAAATCCCCATGTCGTGTCGCGCCGTGTGTCACCGTCACGCATTCCCTTCATGCCTATCAACGTGCCCAAAGAAAAGAGGCGCAGTGCATCAAGTACGGGTAGGGCGTATTCTCGGTTGGTTCAGCGTTCGTCGTCAAGGCTTCCCTCTGCATCGCCTGCTCGACGAATCCCCTCACCGATTCGTAAGACGCATTGTCCATCGGGGCCATTTTCAGAAAGCATAGAAATTCCGATGTCAGTGCTCTTCGAACATTTCGTGCACACTGAGATTGATGCGGAGAAGCGCAGCGCTAGTGTGATGAAGGCCAGGAAAGAATCGGCGAGTGTTGCGTCTTTGGAGGCACCTCCGACCCTAGTGCGTGCCGAGTCGGCAATGAGTCGTCCATTGTCACGAACTTCTGTTGCGTCGTCAACCATGACACGATTCAGCCCAACTGGAGATATTATCGGAACCCTAGGAACGAAACGAGACGGAAGAATATCGGCGATGTCTGACCAAGTGAGGGTGTTGACTCCAGGCATCCGACCGTGGCCTGAATTGAATGCTAAACTGTCTCCTCAACGCGCAGCGTAATAAAGCAAAGTCTTTATGCCGAGTAACTTTTTCGAAAATCAAGCATCGGAGTCGTATTCGTCTTCGTCATCTTTCTTGTCCACGAATCCAAAGATCGTCTTGCGTGCACCAGCAATTTCACGTTCATCCAAGGCTATAACCTCTGTAAAATAAGATGGCATTAAAAAATTGATGGGCTGACTACATCGAAATCCCCTCACTTGCTTCGGCAAGTCTTCGTTCCAGTACAGCCGTCTGGAACGCGTCCGTTTCGCCCAATTCCTCAAACCCAATGATCCTCTCAACTGAAACACCCTTCACGAAAGGAATCACGCACGGTAAAACTTTGATCTGGAGTCTCTCCACTAAGAAGGGACAAATAGCAACATCAATCTTGCAAAATCGGGCATTCGGGTGCTTTCGGGACAAGGCACCCAAGTGCTTGTCCATGATCTGACAGCGTCGAAAGTCTTTGTGGAAGAAGTGCACGATACAGCGGTCTGTGCTCGTTGTGATGGATAGAACTTCCTTCTCGGAGGTTATGTTCTCGTATGTCCCAAACTGAGTTACTGCCGCTTCTTGAGCACGCTGGAATCTAAGTGTATAAGACACATTAATATAATGGACGGAAGGCGGGGGGGGGGAAGGGAAAGTGACACTTACTCCTTCCGCAGCTCGTCCATTCTTCGCTCTCTCATTTCCGCCAACAAATGGTCGTCATCCTTTTCGAGCTCAGCAAACAACGCCTCTTCATCGACGGAATCGTCCTCAGCAAGAATCTCGTTCAGAAGTTCTTCCTTGGTTGGCCCCGCGTCTTCTTTCCCGCACCTGATTGAGCTCGCAGGGTCAGACTTTGTTGTTTCGAGGTTAATAATGCACTCAACGGTTCACCCTTAGCGTGGTTGTGGCCTTCGTGGCCTGTGGAAGAGTGGTCTGGGTGGAGCATTCCCGAGTCTCGTCACAATGTTTTCCCAACGATTTCCACCCTTCTTCTAAACAACAATCCCAACCGTCAACAATCGGTAACGACAGTCCGAGAGGCGGCAAGAAAAATAAAAGGTAGACGGCTCTGAGTATGCGGCGTAAACTACGATTGCATCGGTCAGATCCTTACGCAATGGTAAGGCCACTCATCAGGCAGTCTCAATTTTCAGCCATTTCTCGTTTTTATCAATTCTTCTTTCTGTGATTAAACGTGAGCTGGGGCACGGCTCAGCATTGTTTTAGCGACCCACGAAACTTGGTGAACGAATGAATTCCAGCACAGTAACAGACCCCTCCTCGGATAGCATATTGAATCAACCAGCGTTTCGAATCGAACTTGCAGCTATCATATTATGTCTCATAGCTGTCGGAGCGAACGGGTGGATCCTCCTTACGGCCCTTGTCGCGAAAGTACGAAAAACCTACTTCGCTCGTACTGAACGCATCTTGCTTACGCTGACCTTGGTTGAGTTCAACTGGATGATATCTGTTGTCTTTTTCTCCTTCATTGACACAGATGACGGATCCACCATCTCTTTTCTGCTGAACAAACTTCGGGCGGCAATCCAGACAATATGTCTCTGTCTTGTTTTCCTATGCAACATATTCCTAGCCATGCAACGCTTGTTTTTAGTGCAACGCCAAACCGATGATGAGACTTCAATCTGGTTCGTCTTTGCAGCGGCTGCCTTGGCAGTGCCGACGATTTCCCTCGTATCATTGGTTGCAGCAGCGCCTCTAGGCTCTAATCAAACAATCTCAGTGATATTTGGAGTAGTTCTGTTCGCAACTACTGTTGGGGTAGGCGTTGGGGTGGCAGTAATGTATGCGCGCACCTTCCGCGTCTCCATGAATCTTTTGCAGAACTGTCTGGCAGCTGCAGATGCACAAGTCTATTCGGCCACCAGGAATCACTCTGCTCGAAATGTTGTCATACAAGGCAACCTTACCGATCTGCGCGCGGATACTCAAATCAAACAAGCTCACCAAGCCTTGGCGCGACTTCGCATTGAACACGCCTTACTGCGGAACTGCACCATTATGTGCGCAGCGATCTTGGTATCCTACGCACCTTTGGCGGTACAGCAAGCGATTGCGCCGTGGTGGATGGGAAGTGTCGGCGATCAGTATTGGTTGGCCGCGATAGCCAAGCTTTTCGTGAGCATGGATGGCGCTGTCACACCCTTGAGCGTCCTTTATTTCAATAGGGAGATTCGTTATGTGGCAATGTTGAAAGCAATACATGAGTGATCAACATTACAAGTTTTATTCGTATGTGGCCAGTTGCGACCTTTCCAGTTGAAAGCTTTCGCAAAAATGAGCAAACCAGACTGCTTAATGCTGCGTCTTTAAATGATATCTGCGTCGAGTTCGTCAAGGTATCTCACTCAGAAACGCAACCGGGACCTACCTCAATCCATTCCGAGACGTGTAAAGCTTTCCACACAGACCACAAGAGCATGTTCCATCGTCATGAACCACTTGGTTGTTGACTTTCCTCAGCTTTGGTGTCTCTGCTACAATAGCAGGGGGAGGTACTAAACGGCGCGAGACACGTCGCGTACCATGGGTTTCAAAAGGGGAGAAATCCGGAAGCATTGCAGGTTCCGCAGAAGATGGACGATATGACTGTTTCGCAGGTGGTGAAGCCGACACTGACTGTGAGTTTGTACAGGTGTTCGACGCGACTGTGTTGATGGAGTCGCTGGATGCAACTGTTAGAGTGGAAGGGGGTCGCGATTCTAGCATAAAGTCTTCCGACGCGACTGTGAATGCGGACGGCGAAGGAGATTCGGAAGTAACAGTAGCTGTATAGAGGTCATGATGAGGTGAAGGAGTTCTAGAGTCGGGCGGTGTCAGCTCAACCAAGGATGAAGAAGGATTGCTTGCGTTAAGCGGAATAGGTATTTCTGAGAGGTCGATATCGATGTGAGGACAGCGATAACGGGACAGTGAGCGCGAGGAACTTACCAAACGCACATTTCTGAGAGGTCGAATCAATTAACTCTTCCAAATTACTCTCAAGCATCTGCATTGCGTTGAGGCACGAAAATTCTGCACTACTATTCAAAATGCGACGCAGATTTGGAGTCTCGGGCTCCTGTTCAGGATAATAATGGTCGTCGTCATCATAATTGATTTCAGGGAGGACATCCGTGTGACATTCCCGCTTTTCGGGGGACGGGAACGTAAGGTATTGGTCCATCAAGGCGTCGCAATCCAGGCCAATGTCCCAGAGCGTTTCGGTTCTATCAATAGGACTATGGCAAATGCTAAAATCCATGAACACGCATGTTGAGTCCCACAGCATTTGAGGACATATTCCAAAAGTAACGGCGTAGAGTGCTGCAATCTCAGCCGGGGTATAAAAGGGTAGCTGCAGCGGTAAAACTGAAGGTACGGTAGTAGATTCCACACTCGTCTGGCGAGCAGGCGTCAATGGAGGCGGAGATTTGGAGAAAGTACGCGCAATTTGTTTGGATATTCTGTGATAATCTTTGATTAGTTCGTTTTCATTTGTTTGGAGTCGCCCAAATTGTCACGTGATGCGACCAATTCGCAAAGCACACACCTTTCGTCTAACGATGGCGTTTCCTCGAAGCTGCGTTCGTGCTCGCAACCCGAAACATGCGCGTCTTCTCTCTGAGACGGTCGCGCTAACGAGCGTCTCTGTGTTGAAAAGCACGCAAACTGCGCTTCGCTTTCGCGGTTGAAAAACGCGGAGCACGTGGATGAAGTGAACGCGCGCGTATCGGTACTCGTCATGGCGCGGCTACAGGTTGTCGGTGGCAGTGTGGTGCCAGTGGGTGAGACGGTGGGCTGGAGCTGGCGACAGATGCTGGGGCGACAAATACTTTTTCATTCGGACAATTCCGTTTCCATTACCACGTGGAATCTAATTTTTATAGATTGAGAAGACTGAAGTTCAGCCTGAAATGCAAAAACAAAAAGGAGAGACTTCGTAAATAGCTTCGCACGGATGAACCCACCTGGTTATTGCAACGGTGTATTGAATAAGCGAGTTCAACTTAGGGTAGTCTGAATCCGGAATCAATTTATTTGCGCATTCGTTGGGAGCTTCTCATGGAACGAATCTGGACCCATAACAGCAAACCATACATAGCTGGGCAGCAGGCGAGCAAACCGTACAATAGAAAGCATTTACAATCAAAGGTCTTGGACAGAATAAAAAGCTGTCTAAAATATTTCACCATGTACAGCCAATTTTAAGTTCTACGCGTCGAGTTTTCCAATATGACCATCAAATGCATATCTCAGTATCGTATAATTCTTTATAACGATTATTTCCGCACGCAACAGTATAATTTACGAAGACAAGATGCCTTGGGGGGGGGGCGGTGTTTGATTTGTCCGGCACATCGCGAGAACGTCAAGGAGCTTATCATATGATGTGCGGAATAATGATTAAAAATGAATGGAGGCTAGCGCGCTTGTTGAAACTTGTGGATTATCGATCACTTGTATTTCATTGATTAGTATTAGAACCTTCCAGAGATTAAATACTATTACATGACAACAATCAAATGAAGAGAACCCCATTTACTCCACTCCACCACCAAAACGCGTTCACAGCCACGCGGGCAGCAACCCCAATCAGTAAAATTCCAGCGGTTACCACGTATCCGCTGTGTAAGTATGCTATGGATATCCGAATGAACATAGATACGAGCAGTAATGCGCGAAAGGAAACCTACCTGACAAGGCTTCAAGGTTTGAAACCAGCACAAATACATTCAATAACCATGCGTAATCAAGTTCCTTATAGTCCCAGATAGCCATTAAGAGTAAAAAGAGCTTGCCATAACTTGATATTATTAGGGCCATGGATAGGGAGTTGTACCTGTCACAACAAGGTGTTCAAGTGAAGCTCTGATTCTTGTCATTAAAGAGATTTGTACCATCGAATGTCGCGAGGTTCTGGCTCAGACGACGATGTTTGATCAGCATGAGACGCTTCATGTAGCATTTTGGGTGTATGTAAGAGCCAGGTAGCACTACGTATTGTCCCATGCCAAATGAGAGACTCTGATGCGATATTCAGAAACAGAAGAACCGGGCGAATTTAAATTCACCGAGAATGCAGAGTCCCAAAATCCAGAAGTATTGAACGTGAAGGGAACCGTCTTCGCCTACTCCCATGAAATCACTGGACCCATGATACTTTTCAAGCTTAAACCATTTCACATAAACCTAGAAAGTGGGGAAGTTTTAGAGCAACTGATTTGGTGTCCAGGGCAGACCTCGAACAAAATCAATATGAGCGCGAGCTTGAGAACAGTATTCTAATATAAACAGCGTCAAGCAGATGTTTGAGGAGAGAAAAGGGGATGGAGACACAGACATTGACACCAGAGTTTGGGCTGTACTTCAGTCGATTGTGAATCAAATGACGAAAGACGGGGCGCTTGAGCAGAATCATATCTATGAAAACCACGACTGGATCATTCTCAATGTAATGGTCGGCGAAGCGCGTCTTGTTGCAGACCATCTGATCACATGCATGTGTTGGCGGGGTCGATGCACTTTCAACGCAGCCTTACACTGCCGCACTGCTCAAGCCGAATGTTTCCTTTCGAGTATTCGCGATAAAGGGCGGATATGGGCTGCGCACAGTGTATGCAAATGCGATGCCGAGTGGCGGGCTCGCGAGCCATATTGAACTGAAAGAAAAGAAAGGGCAGACGGTTCAGTATTATAACAGAATATTTTTCACGTATATTGATTTGCATACTCTATTAAAGGTCTGCAAGCTCTTGGCGAAGGTTTCCGCCTCCTTGCGAATGCTTGCAAACTCCTGGCGAAGATACCTGCGAAGGTATTCTTCCTCCTGGAGAAGGGACTTCACCTTATCTTCTTTACGAGAAAGTCTAGCGCGGGTGACATGGGACATCGTCAACATTTGCTCACAGACCGGACCCAGCACCCCACCTCCCTCCAGCGGATCGTAGGCGAAGGTATCGGCATGTCGGCTGCAGAACTGGACACGTGGTGCTATCATTGTGGCTTCACTATGTCAATACTCCAATTGTTTGCCAGCCTCGCAATAGACCCATACAAGACATTGTCTTACAGCTCATACCGTCCATGTAGTATATCAACGCACGTATACGTCCTTCCGTGAATACAGCTTGCATCACCGACCACTCCCATCCACATAGTACAACACATCACCTCACCAGTATGATCCTGTGACTACTTAAACGACACGCATTAACAAGGTCAGCGGCACCCGGAGGGCGGACCTTTTATCATTCATTTCCTCACTAACTTCATCTACGCCATCAGCATTATCCTCCATACTCACATCTCAAGACTTCACCTGTGTAGATTGTTCCATGTCTTCACAAGCCCCGACATCTCAACATACTTGCTTTATATTCCACGATGTAGTCAACTTACGACCGTCCTGTCTATAAACTTCACCTATAACCACCCAAACTACTGAGTCTCCATGCTCTCATCCCATACGAAGTCAACGGACTCAATAAGTAATCGACTGACAGCAAGCATGAGGCAACATCCACAACATCCCCATCAACGTCGCCAACGAGCCATTGCCCATGCGAGAGAGACAAGAGCTTGGGTATCAACTCCCCTTGCCCATCCACAATCAACGGAAAACCTACTACAAAGGGCGGGCTGGTTCTCTGCCTGCCATTCTGAAACGCAGGCGGTGGAAGGCACGCCTGGTCTCCTGCATGCGCAGAATATGGGTGCTGCGCGCTTGCAAGCGTACATCAGTGTGGAAAGGTGCTTTGTTCACCTGGCCAAAGTGGCATCCAAAAGGGACCCCAAAAATTGGCAGGGTATCAAAAAATTCTTCCAAATATGTTCATACATTATTCCAGCAACTACGCCTGTCTAGTGCATCCGTGAAATGCGCCACCTCACGTCACAACTGGCTTGCCCAAGTACTGCCCGAAGTCCTTGCGAATCTTGGAACCTTTTTCTAGCAGTTCCTGTGAGTCGCCTAATCGCTGTGCCTGTTCCAAACCTCCGCCACTTTCCCCTCGACGAGCAGTTCCTCTACCAGTGTCAAGTGAAGCTCTTTACTCTCGAAATGCTTTATTATTTATCAACGACATCGTTTTAGAAGGCGTCTTCGTCGGACCTTGACGAAGGCTCAATGAAATGACGTCGCCAAGATGGGACTGTATGAACTAGGAGCCAACCATTTCCATTTCAAGGCGGAGAGCACCATATATATCTCCATACAGGAGAGAACCTAAAAGCAGACAATTTTCGGGGCATTAATTCGTACACGGGTGATGGCCATGATGAGTCTGTGTACCAAGTCGGATGCAGACAAACAGATGTGTTTGTCGGGTGCATCCGTTACTCATCGGTTCTATGTCTTACTTTCTTTCCTCATCAGTATACCGCAAATTGTGGCTGTCCCTGGCATACATATTGTTAAGAAAAAGATGTGTAGTAGTCTGGCCATAGATAGCGCAGGTTTTGTGAATGACAAAAGTACCCTGTTAGGATTAGACGCGGAAAAAAAAGTCGACTCTCGACCACACGAAAATAAATTAGTTTGTACAAATATATCTGTATTGAGAATTCACTTCTTCTTAAGTCCCTTTTTGAGTTCCTGCAATTGTTTTTGAAACCAGTCACCAACGACAACTTCAGGAAAGTCGGGGTCTCCCTTCTCTAACAAATTTAACAAATTTCTCCGTGAACCAAGTTTTGCTGAAACGCGAGCATTCCAGGGCACCGCAGCAAGCTCAACTAATCGATCCATTGCCTGGGATTCCACCGCGTCCAAGTCGTTTGTTTCGACCACTTCATCCAGGAATCCATAACTGCGCGCTTCAACAGGGGATGAGCAGAGATGGCCCATTTGTGCAAGTCTTTCTGCAGTGCGTTGTGAGGATAGGTTGGCTCGCATCAAGGGTTGAATCCACGAAGGAACTAAACCGACTCTGCAGCATTTACATAAGCCAATTAAGTTCAATTGATTTAATAAAAAAATCAAAATACCTGCTTTCATTGATTCCCATGGAGAACTTGAGATTTGAGTGTTGTCCAGCGATGCGTACATCGCAGCACAGTGACAGCACGCACCCGCCAGCTGGACACGCGCCCTGAACGGCTATGGCGGTTGGCACATGCGATGATGCAACTTCAAAAAAGAGCGACTCGAATTGCCGCGCGTATTCGCGCACAACGGTTTGGTCGCGTGTTGAGAATTCGGCGAGATTGAGGCCAGCGCTGAAGACCTAGTTTCGCAAATATTGGGGGCTCTGCGTAATAATCATTAATGCGGGTGTATCACCTTTGGCAGCGCTGATGTGAGAAGAATCCCGCGCACTCCGCTGTAGGGTGCATTGGCCTGGCGAATCTCATCACGAAGAGAACCAATCACATCTCGAGTCAGCGCATTCACAGGCGGTGCATTCAGAGAGACGCGCAACAATGGACTCCCTCTGTGAACAACTCTAGATGACGAGACAAGGAGATGAGGGGAATTGGGAATCATTGGTTCAGAAATCAAATTGGAACGAGAAACAACCGACTTTATTCCAAACATAGGATGGCCATGAAACGTCCACCCCATACTTACACCTCAAATTTCTTAGCTTCCATGCCTTCGGGAGGGCTCACTTTGACTGTCTCCTTTCCAATCTCTGACCAATTCGTCGACAAAACCGTCCCTCCTGATTCTTGATAACTCTTAACCATTGCCCGACGCGTGTCGTCACTTGCGTCCTTATAGATGGTCTTGAACAAGGCATGCAGCGCGGCCTCACCTTCTGGCTTCTCTTCTTCCTCGTTGCGGACAAGGCTGTCCCAGTCAGTTTTTTTCTTGCTGCTGGATGGGTATGCGGGTGCGACGGTTGTAGACGCCATCGCAACCGATGGGGCTGCAGCATCTGTCGCCTCAAGGTCAGCCCATTTGATGCCCACGACAGCTTTTTTCAGCTTGATTTCGACTTTGGTGTTCATGACACTGTGTTTGCAGTCCGAAGGAGTGATAGTGTCGAAAAGGGGATCAAGCTCAAGCTGATAATTTGAATGAGCACGTTTGAAAGGATTCCACAACCTTCGTTCACATTAACACGCACCATATAATCGGAACCAGAGGGAAGCTTAATAGTAACGGAGAGGGCGTTGGCAGTATACACGATTTGAACAATGTTAGAGTCGTCTTTCGGAAGGCCTTTGACAAAGATGGCGATCGTGACAAAGTTCTCGTTTTGCATCCACTCATGGCGGATCTGCATACAAGAAGCGTGCAGGAAATGGAAGGCGATTAAGAACAGGCGATTTACTCAAGGTAAACCAACTTCACAGCCTCACCTTCGCTGGCGGAAGAAAAGCTGCGGCTGGAGTAATCGGAATTGATGCAGATTCTCCGGCAGGCGCGACTTGCGAGGGGTTTTGAGTGGCTACTGCGGAGGATGTGGCTACGAAGTTCTGATTCTGAACTGCGGGCGCATTTGCCAGAGAGTTGACAACTACATCTATATAAACGAATGAATGGAAGAGGAGAATATAGATGAGGACGTGAAATAGTGGTTTTCAGGCAGCAACCACTATTTCAGGCAGCAGAAGGGCGGCTTCAAACACTGCAATTGGATGCTCACCATCGATGCCACCGACCTTGGCAATCCAGATATCAAGCGTCTTCTCTGCACAGCCCCATCCCTTCGCATCTGCAAACGCCTGCTTCGCCTCGTCCTTTCGCTCCAAATTGAACAGCGCGATTCCCTTCCGAAACACGGCCTTCGCGGCCGTTGTAGCATTGCCGCCGCTCAATGCAACCGAAGCAGCGGCATCCGACGCAGCTTCTGCATGCTTTCCCAGCTTGGCGTTGCACAACGAGCGCTTAATGAACGCGTCCGCTGAAGGGAACTTAGCGATAGCGTCAGTGTAGTGACCCAGCGCCTTCTCGAACTGGCTCTTGTCGTAGGCCATGTCGCCGAGGCTGAGGGGGTGCATGTTGCAATTTGTGGGTGTTTGTTCGAAACTTTTTCTGTCAACTTCGAAACCTTTCTCGCGGTCCCAACTCTCGGCTCCCATGCCATGGACACACCTTCCATTTTGGATGCAAGTTTCGAGCTTGAAAAACGAACCGTGCGAAGCGCGTGTGAGAATATAATAAATATTCAAAACTATTTACCAATCCAGAAGGTTGACAATAAATAAATATCACTGAAATGGGGTTACTTGGGTTAAAATTTAGGATTAGGCCCAACCATACTCCATCTGTGAACAAAGTGCCCCCTTATTGTTGAACATAAGAACTCCCTGCAAAGTGTAAGGCCACCCCGTATGTTTGAACATATGCACTCCCTATAAAGTATAAGGCCCCCCCCTTATGTTCCTTAGAGGTAGAGCTAGAGTCAGGATTAAAATTTAAGGTTAGGTTAAGATTAAGGT
>MU615180.1:0-14493 GCA_025201725.1 Chytriomyces sp. MP71 | reverse complement strand
GCTACTGGCTGCGTGGCTGGTGATGGTATGCTTGCATGTTGAGGATTCTGTTGTCCGTGTATTGGATGGTTTAATCGATTCGACACTGGAGGATGCTTGGGAACTGCTGCTTATGCCACTGGGTACATGCTCGGGCTTGGAAGGGCATGTCTCCGTCGATGAATACTACAGGCACTCATTGAGTACGCCGCATGAAATACGCGTAAGACTTACAGAGGTCACATCGGACTTGTTAGAAGCTTCAGTCACAACGGGAAGAACTGGCATCGCGCTCGTGGTCGAGTCAGAAATTGTTTGGGGTGGAACTGACCTAGTGAGTACAGTTGCTGGCAATAGATTTAGCGTGCTGGTCACAATATCCTCCGCCAATGTCGCTGTCGAGGTGGCATAGCTGAAGCTGGCGACTTCTGCTGGTGCTACGGAACAGGTAGGTGCATTGGGAATGTAGACAATGACAGGATCTACTCTGTACTTGTAGTTTTTGTCAGTCTGATCACTTCCAACCTTGGTTGTATCGCTTACCGAACGGGAGTCGTTCTCGCTCGCACTGCTCCGATGAATATCAGACTGCACAGTTGAGACCAGATCATCGTGCAGGTTCTGTTGACCTTTTTTCTTCACTTTGCTGCGCGGGGTTTGAAAATCCTGTCTCGTGTTTTATATCAACCAAGCATGCAAATTTTTGAAACCCCAGCAGGTTTGCGCATTGCGCAGCCCTCGAACGATGATCCAGTACTGAATTTGCATAGATCTTTATAGAATGGAAACAGTAACAGGGGCGAAACAGTAACAAGGGCTCAATCAACGGTTCTCTGGCGCGCGAGCAACGGTCTTGTGACCCCCTCCCAGGAGGCAGGTTCTTGGCGCCGTTCAGGGTTTTTCTTGCTCATTCTTTCCTTATTTATTTCTTCCGAAAGAGTTTGAAGGAGGTTCATCATGTGAAAAGTCGGGTTTGTGTTATGGGATGTGTAGTGGGCGCTAAGGAGTAAGCTGGGACTTAAGCTGACATTTGACCCCGAATCGAAAAAAGGTATGAGTATGAATGAAAGTGTTGTCGTTCAAGCGGTGAAAAAATTTTCGACCACGAATCAAGCTTCGTACTCACGTTTCATGCTCGGTGAAATTACGCAAATACCTACTGCATTACGTCCAAAGATGCAGGCATTTCGGGCGTTCTTCCATCGATGCATGTCTTTGACGCGGCGGGTTGCTTTTGAAGCGCGGGACCTGATAGGGGCCGCAGAAAGAGTAACTTTGTGGAGATTCGTGGGAGGGGTGCCATTCAAGAACTTCGTTTGCATCTTTATGGCTGGTTAAGATGGCGTTCGCACATCAGAAGTTTTTTTCCGACCTTACAACTTGATGCACGGCTCCCCGTTACACTGGCGTTAAATTCCTTCGATCCTTTCAATGATGCTCGGTATAACTGCCCTCGGTTTTCTCAGCATCGATACCTTGTTTCCTTGAACAAAGGAACTTTGACATAATTGCCTCGTTGCAGTTGAAAAATCTGTGTTCTTCAGCTTGGCCCCTTTTAGTGTCGCGGTACCTGATGGTTTATCAAATGGGTAACTTGACTTGAATGCAGAGTTCATACAAGTCAGTGAAGGAGCGTAACCAGTAGAGTTCGTGCTATGTGAGAATAATCTGTAATGAATAGGAGTGGAAGAGGCCCGCCGCTTCCGATGTGCCGAGGGCTCGCCTCGCGGGAGACGGCGCCCTTTTGCACAACACTGCCACCGGTTTGACGACCTCCGGTGAGTTATATTAAAACGGAAATCCAGTATGTGGCAAACCCAAAACAATCAAGGGTGAAGACAGCGAAGCAGAGAGGAATGGATCTGCGGCGGGTACGTTCGTTTTTGATGTTAACGGCATACACAGTTTTGAGGGTTAAATACATCAGAGGTTCTTTTCATTGAGGCTACAAAACCATTTACGAGCATCAAATCGATTTACAGCGATGGGCGGTGGAAAAACGCAGGCGATATTTTCGAGCACCATCAATAGGCTCCGGCTCTTAAGCCGAATCGCATGTTTGCCGACGCACCGGCAGCAACCCATGCCTGGCATGCCTTCACCGCCAATGGGCGAAAAAATGCCACCCGATGCCAGGATGTGGGTTCTATCATAACGGTTAATTGATCAAATTGTGCCCTACCTGGCTTTGCGCCGCCACCACAAATACGCAGCGTTCGACTTCCCATGCAATAAATGCCGCTAATGCTTATACCAGGATGTAGGCTCCTGGAGTCACAGTAAGCTGAAGCCTCGCAATTCGGAACGCGTTTAGACGAAATGCCCCCACCTGGATTCCCTCCGTAGGGGATGCTAATGCGTCCACAAGCCCCCTCTATTCCATTTGCGATTTCGGGACTGATTCTCTTCTTGTGCTTGATGGAACTGGTTGCGGCATTTTTTTGTTATTGTCGTCCCAGTAGATCCTGTGGATGTAATTTAAAGTGGAATAACTGCCAGCATGCCTTCTGAAGTACATGGTATTTCTAAATTACGAGGCGTGACGGCGGCTGTCGCTGGAATGGTAAGTTCGGCTCGAGAACCCCCTTGTCGACGATGCGGCACACCCGCGTCTTTCCAACTCAATCCCACCAAACCTGACACGAAACTTCTCTGGAATTCTCTACAATCTGGATCGGAGGCAGTGCAGGTACCGGTACCATCAAAGGTTCTTGCCCCAAACTGACAGCATGGACTCTGCCAGCATGCTAGCAACCATCTTCCTCTTGGTCGCCTTCGCGCCCCTCTTCCGATGCGCTCCATTCAACAGCATTGCTGCCATTACAACCCCCCCAGCCGCTCCAGTCAACTTCCCATGCTCCCATTGGTTATACGGACACGTCAAATACCGCAAAAACGAAACTATCGCCACATGCATCACTCCGGGGGAAATCATGCGCCAAAACCACTGTTTGCGCGCGGGAAACTTTTTCCTGGGCGTCACGAGTTGAGTTCATTTCCCCGCGCTGCCAAGGGGGTTTCCGTTGACACGAATTTCTTCTGTGGCGACAGATTCCGGACGACTCGTGCATGGTATTCAACGCGGTCCCGCGCCCGTCATCTGGTCTTCCTCGACAAATAACAATCTTAGCTATCTCGGCGCGTATGAGCTCGCGATGCACAAGAACGGCTTAGCGGTCGTTCGGGAAAGCTCCACACCGCATAAGGCTCTGTGGGCTGCGCGGAAGCGTGGGGAGGCCTTTTGTGTGGATGATGTCGGAAACGTGGAGGTTTTGAAGGGGGGTGAAAAGGTGTGGGAGGTTCCTGGTGTCGATTGCAATGCGCGGATTGGGGTGGAGAAGGTGAAGGAGGGTGTGGATGCTATATGCGTGCGACGAGGGACGGTTTTGCAAGCATGTCAAGGTCTGGAGATTGGGGATTACACTTTTCATTCTAAATGGCTTTAGCAGCTGCTGGGGTTATGGAACTTAGCAAGATTTCAGGAAGGAGTACTTTGGTGCTTTGGGACACGCTCTCGATAGTGACTTCGATGGGACAGTATCTGATTTACCAAACGGATGGAAACGTGGTCATTTATGATAGTCGCGGGAAGGCTCTTTGGTCCTCGCGTTCGGCCGGCAAAAAGAGCACAGACTTGTGCCTAACATCGAAGGGCAAAGTCATCTTGTACAATGGGCAGACCCGGATCGAGCTTCTGGAGCCCAACAAGACGGCCTCTAGTACTGCGACTTTCTTTTCGAGAATACTACCTTCTGCAGTGACCACAACAACAAGCAAAAATTCAACTAGTACTACTACTACTACGACCTCAACTCAGTCTTTGAGTGCCTTTCAAGAGAAGGTACTCATGCTACACAATCAGTTTCGAGCAAAGCATAATATCAGCGCCTTCGTTTACAACTTGACGATAGAATCCTTCGCCCTGTCCCACGCCAACACGCTCGCAAGCGACCACTGTACATTGCAAATCGGCGACCGCGCCAACGACACACTAGGTCAAAACCTGGCCTTCTACCGCAGCAGTGCGCCCTTCTCGACCCGGTTCGAGATTTACACGGATCTCTGGGAGAAGGCGGCCATTGACCCACCGAGCGTGGACAACACAACAGCGACGCAGATGCTGTGGCGGGGCACGAGTGCAATTGGCTGTGCTGTTGCGCGGGGAACTGTGGGTGGGGATCGTTGCGAGGTAGCTGTTTGTGATTACTGGCCGGCAGGCAATATCGTACAGCGGACATGGTGGCAGGGGTAATTTTTGCATTTATTTTCGGACATTTTTATTTTTTTCGCACTTGTATCAAGTATTGCAAACACATGGCCTTCATTGAATGCGGTTGCCGAATAATTAAGCAATTCTACAAAAAGTTCCAAAGATTCATTTTTGATTTATTTAGTTCTTGCGGGGTTTCGTTGTGTGTTCGCTAGCTTTTGTTTTCTCCAATGCTTCCAGGGCTTCCAACCTTTCCAGCCGATTCACAGCCACCTTCATGGCAAACAAGGTCATGAGGGCCAAATCCACCACACACATAGCTATGGTCTTGAGCAGCTGCCTCCTGCCCGCGTCCTTGAATTCCACAAAAGCCATCATCAACAGAGCTATCGAAAGCACGAAGAACACACTCGCTCCGATACCATAGCGCGCCACTTGCTCCAAGTTACGATTCGCGAGGCCCGTCTCGCGACTAATGCGCACAAAGGCCGCGAAGCAGAGGAGCAAGGTGCCATCGAGCAGGATGAGATAGACACCGGCCAGGTTCGTGCAAGCCTGTCCGATCTTGGCACAGATCTCGATGGCCCGAGTGTTTCCTGCTAGAAAGACGATGACGATGTAAGGGAGGGCTTGGGTGTAGTATAGGAGCGGGGCTGCGGCGAGAACGCGTTTGAGGAGGTTGGCGCGGTGCGGGTAGAGGGTTGCGACAATTAGTTGGCTGCGTTCAGTGCTGAAAAAGGTGTAGCTGAGTTCGATGGTGCCGAGGCAGAATTGAATGAGAGCTGCTAGGACTGGGGATGACTCGTCGCTGCTGTAAAAGACGTTGAGGATGTGCATGGTGAAGAGAGCTGCGAGACCCACAAAGAGGAGCGTATTTGCAGGTGTGAAAAAAGCTTTTATGGTGAAGGCTTTCCTTCGTTGGTAGATTTCGGCAACCAGGATATAAAGGATCAGGGCAAAAAGTTCCAGCGCAATGATTCCTGCGGCTATGAAGCTGATGACTGTAGATATGGATGTTCCAGTATTATTATCTTGCGCTCTCCGTCGCAATGAGATGGTTGGCATGCTGTCGGACGCGTTCTCTGGAAGGTTTTGACCAGGACCAATCAGATTCCAACATTCCATGTCTGCAGCCAAAAGAACGGACGCACAAAGATAAGTCTAACAGATATATTGTCATCGTGGGATGGGTACGCAGCAGGTATTTATTTGTTCCGGGGAGAAAAGAAGGGCGACCTCGTGGACTTCGCGGACAACGGATGATGACGACGGGGAAAGCGAGCGTGAATCCAGTGGTGGTCAAACTTGGAGCGGCGGCCTTCGTGCTTGCCGCGGCGACACTTGCGTTTCGGCGCCACCGCCGTGACGCTGCGACCGAAGCCACGGAGAAACGCGCAGCACGGACGCCGCTCAGAGTCAATGCAAAGACAGTGAAGGTCGCCGTCGATGCGCGCTTTTTTAGACAGCTCAGGTATGTTGGTTGATGGGGTTGGTGGCGGGGTGGGTGGGTGGGACGAGCTTGTCCGCTGCACACGCACTGCATCCTTGCCTTTATGGGCTCAGCTTAAATAAGTTTAATGCAATCAGTTACATTCTAAAAGTGGCTGTCCCGCAATGGAGGTCCAAGACGGTCGCCATAGTGGCGATCCATTCCTTTTTCCTCGTCCTCAGAACTTACCTGAGCGTCATTGTAGCTCGTATCGACGGCATGATTGTCAGAGATCTGGTAAACTTCGCATGGAACCTTAATGTCGAGTTTGCTTAGACTCCCGCGCTCAGATTTCCTCCAACGGACCCGCGTTCGTGAGGAGCTTGAGCTACTGGTTCATGATTGCCATCCCTGCAACGTATACAAATAGCATGGTAATGTTTTGCTTGAAATTCAAATGAATTAGAATGTAACTGACGCGTTCTGTCATTGTGACAAGATCAAGTACCTCCAGTCGAAGCTCGCGATGAGCCTCAGAACCAAAATGACACATCATATCCACCAAATTTATCTGGAAAAAAGAACTTACTACAAGACAGTGAATCTGGACAACAGAATCGAAGGCGTTGATCAGTTGAGACTGTTTCCCACATCGCCGCGAAGGAGAAGACTAACATCACGGTTAGACTCATTACCACAGACGTGAACAAATTCTGTGATGCCCTCGCCTCTCTGTATTCAAACCTCGGCAAACCTATCCTCGATCTCGTCATTTTTAATTACCAGCTCTCGCGGTCCATCGGGACCAAGGGAACGTTTGCTCTCTCCATCAACTACCTCGTCACTGCATCCTTACTTCGAGCTTTAACACCCGCCTTTGGCAAAATGGCTGCGATTGAGGCGAAATTAGAGGGCGACTTCCGCGGCGCGCACTCACGCGTGATTACCAATGCCGAAGAAATTGCCTTCTATCACGGAGGAAACTTGGAAAAGAGTGTATTGGATCGCACCTACCTCAACTTGGTCAAACACTTGAATCGTGAGTGACATTTTCTGATCCGTGCCCCAAGGGCAAACGTTCCATACGAAACCCAGGCGTCTACGGCATTCGCATTGCATACAACATGTTTGAAGACATGATCATCAAGTACGGGTGGAGTGCAATTGGCCTCCTTATCAGCAGCATTCCAGTTTTTTACCCTGAATACGCGGGCGCCGAGACTAAGGCGCGCGAGGCAGCGATCGAGGCGCAGGATATGCGAGAGCGCGAGCATCGCAAGTTTATGGGCGTTGCGGAGGACGACGGGACGGCGGCTGTTTCTGTGGATCGCAAGACGGGTAGCCGGACGCAAGGGTTCATCACAAACAAGAAGTGAGGCTGCTTTGAAAGAAACTGGATGGAAATGCAAGAGCTGACGCACGCTTCTTGTATTGCAGGTTCTTGATTTCGCTGGCGGATGCGGGGGGTCGCATCATGTACTCATACAAGGAGCTGTCGGAGCTGGCGGGATACACGTACCGCGTCTACACGCTTTTGCGCGTGCTGGAGGACTTGCATGAGGACATGTACATCAAGATGGGCGAGCGTGAGGCGCAGTACACGCTGGAAAAGATTGACGGTACCGTGGAGTACGGATACAATGGTATGCCGGTAATTATCACGAGGAAAAACCCCCTCTGACTTGGCCTCCCACCCGCCAGGCATTCAATTCACCAATATCCCCGTCGTGACCCCGTCCGGCGACACCCTCCTCGTCCGCGACCTCTCCTTCACACTCAGCCCCGGAGAGCACCTTATGATTACGGGACCCAACGGCAGTGGCAAAACAAGTGTCGCGCGCATCCTCTCTGGCCTCTGGCCACACTTTCGCGGCGCCTTAAAGCGCCCGAACGAGTCCCTCGACGAGATAATGTACATTCCGCAGCGTCCTTATTTGCCGATTGGTAGCTTGCGGCAGCAGATTATTTATCCGCATACGGAGGAGGATATGGAGGATGCGGGGCGCGGGGACGAGGACTTGTATCGCATTTTGAAGGTGGTCTATTTAGACTATATCCCTGAACGCGAAGGTGGCCTGGATAGTGTCAAGGAGTGGAAGGATGTGTTTTCAGGGGGTGAAAAGCAGCGGATGCAGGTTTGTAGGGCGTGGCTTGGTTTTGAGGCATTGACCCACTTATCAGCTGGCAAGAATCTTTTATCACAATCCTCGTTTTGTTGTCCTGGACGAAGCGACTTCGGCCGTCTCGACGGACGTTGAGTCGCTCCTATACAATGCAGCTAAGGATGCCGGGATGACCGTTGTGACCATCAGCCACCGCCCGACGCTTTTCAAGTACCACAGCTTCTTGCTCCGACTAGGTGAAGGCCCCCACGGCGACGAGTGGATCTTTGAAAAGATTGCGGGCGAAGGAGCGGACCACGAAAAGCTGCTCAAGTCTGTGGACAACGAGATTAAAAAGATGGAGAGGCAGTTGGCGGGCGCGGATGGCATGCGGAAACGGTTGGAGGAGATTAACAAGGAGTTGCAGATGTGAGTGGTTCATAGTTTGGCGCTGATCCGTCCGTGACGCTGACATTATTGTACAAGATCAAGCTCGCAATCATCAGATGATACTCTGCGGCATGCAAAGAGAACCTTGATCTGAGGAATGAGCGTTAAGGAGGTATCGTGTTCGTGGGAATAAAAAAATATGTGTCACAACCAAGCTCTGAAATCGGGCTTGAAATCATGTCCCAAAGAAACAGAACGCTTTGCATCATTCACGCCACTATATATTCCTCCGTGTGCGTACACCCAAAACATTCGCAACACTTGTATCCAAGCAGAGAAGACCGTGCTTGAGATGTAATAGGTGGTGAGTCAGGAGCAGGGGAAGAAGAGAGAAGTTCTCGAGTTGCTGGGGACAGGCGAGGATGCCTACTTGATTTCATATCAATCCTTTTTTAAGTTAATCACTGCGTTCACTGGCTATGGATCTGCTGGTAATATTGTTGACCCTGTTGACCCTGTGACGGACATGAAAAACCGGAAGCATGTTGAGAACAAACCCATGTCGTTTGAAGAACCTACCAATAAAGGATAGAGGATAATAAATGCATGGCGATAGGTATTTGAAATTTGAAATAAATAAAGACAGTTCGTTAAGGCGGCAAATTCAACAACGAATCAAACATCAACCCAATCCCTCGAAATGCAAGCATTTCAGACCTTCGTCTTACAGTCAATGCTTAACTGCTTCTCAAATTTAATCTCCGCCACCATTCAATACGTGATCATTCGCTCGTTTTGATTCTGGCGGCATTCCATTCGGCAAACAACTGGTATCAAAGACAAAGAATGTAAACAAGACAGATTTAGTAGCTAACGAATTCGCGGACTATGAAAGAAAATGGATAGAACAGGAGCGAAAAGGAGCAAACAATTTTATCACTCGTCCTTTCCGTCCTCATCATCCTCATCGTCCTCCTCCTTCTTCTTTTTCGCAATACCCAAATCCTCATCCGTCAGGATACGTCGATACTTCATGTAATGGCCATTCAGCACATTCTCTGGCACCCCAAACGTGATGGGATCAATCAGCATGGCATACCGAATGCACACCTTCATACAATCCTGCAGACTCGGGATCCCAAACACAAACACCGTCGGGATCCACAAAATGGCGGCATCAAAGGGCACGCGGGCGTAAATGAGCATCGCGATTGCGACCACGGTTTCGACGGCGTGCATGATGAGGAGGGCAAAGAGGGCCGTTTCGAAGACTTGTGGGCCACCGGCACGCATGCGGGCGTCGACGAGGATAGAGTGGGGAATTTGTTCGTCTTCGACGTGGATGGCGAGGAGGACGGTGGTCCAGAGGAGGATCGCGAGGAACCCGTTGCGAGGCGTGGGCCACTTCCAGTCTTTCGGCTTCTTTTGGTTTGGGCTCACGTACGTTTTATCGATGTCCTTGTATATTTGATGTTAGGCTAGAGGATGGATAGGGAACGGGAGACTCACGTAGTGCAGGATTTTATGGGCCTCCCTGGCCATGTCCTTCAAAAGTGCCTTCGCCTCGTCCACGGTCTTCACGCTCTGCTTAAACTGAATTCTCAGCTCTTTCCGCAGCGGATCGCCCGCCAGCGAGTACAGCGTATCGATGCCTGACAAGTATCCGTCAGCTTCACACCGCAAATCCTAAGCTGAAAACAAGCGCAAACCCGTCGAGTCCACTCCGACAATGCGGCCCTTGAACACGTTCGAAATGTCGCCAAAGTACTGGATGTAGTCAATCTGCGGGAGAGAGGCAGATCAGCTGGCATCCCTCCTTCCAGGAGGACCCGCCCAAAGGGACCCTCACCACTGCATCGGGCATCTCCTGGTTCAGGTGCTTGGCTAAGGCATCGGACTCCAGCGCGACCACATCCACCTTGCCGCCTGCGTTTCGCTTGCGCAGGTTTGCTGACATTATTTTTTCGCCTTGTTTTGAAATTCTGATGTGTGTGCCGTGACGCGCATGAGCGCAGAACGCTGATTAATTCCTTTCTTCAAGTGCTAAGGTCGCTTAAGAAAGGGGACATTCTGGTGGAGAGGCTGCGTGTATTCCATGGACGCGGCTCTGAACAAATTAGAACGGTCCGTTTCAAGGATAATGAATGAACAAAGTGAAACGGAGGAGGAAGCAAGAAATCAAATTGCCCTTGTTGATTCCTTCTTGCAAGAATTCGAATTTGACGCCTCCTTGCGTCGATCTCGTGTCGAATGAATTGACCATTTCATGGCGAGCTGCATGGACACGAAAAGGAGGGGTGTATACATTATGCAGGTAAAAAAAGGACCACTTTGCCACCGAATGGATGATGAAAAAGTTACGTATCCATGCATAATAGACGAGAGGAAACTGAAAACTGAATGAAAGCAATATTCGTCATTGTGCTATAGACGAGGGCTGATATGTTTGAAGTGTCAGCTAAGTTGCACAAACTGTTAAAGAGGGCGAAACCCAAGTTTGTTACTATCAAACATAATATGACAGTGTTCAGTTGGTTTAGGAAGTGCTTCTTGAATGAACGATTATCTGTCACATATGAATACTCAAGGGTCTGGAGGGCTAAAGGTGATGTTGAACGTTTGGTTCATGATCGTCACAGGATTCCATTTCATTGTCTAGTCCGTACAATGCCATTGTTCCTCATCCCAATTTGTACTGGACAGATGATACATAAAGAGGCTGTTAATTTTATGACTGTTGACGGATGACAACAAGGTAAGCGCAGGCTGGCGAAAAGAGACATACCTTTACTATCGTGGCAAAAAAACCCGATCCCTGATTTTCCATCCAACCATCAATGTTGGTAGCTATTGGTTAACATGACCCGACTTTCAATCCATCATCAATCGATCATCTTTGAACCGTGCTGTCCCGAAAGGCACCATGCTCGTCGCCCGCCTTCTTGCCACCATGGCCATCTCAGTAGTTGCGGGTAGGACCACTTTGCTTAGCCTCAGATTGCGTGGATGGGGGCTGACTCAGGAGCTTCGCCTCATTCAGTTCCGCAAGCCGCAACATCGTCGACCAACGCCGGCTCCTCGTCCGCAGTAAGTGATTGCGTCCGATCGTAACACCATTCATGATGGTACTCATGTTTGTTTCAACCCCAGCCCGCCTCCATCACAGCCGGAGTCACCACCATTGCCCGGACAGTCACGTCAACCAATCCCCAACCGACGGTCTCTGCAGCAAATGGTGCCACGGCACAGCGCATCTCAGCAATCGTTCTCAACGCACCGACGTGTGTGCAGACGTGCATCAACAAGCAGGGCTCGTCAGCCAAGATCATGAACCCAATCTCCCTCTGCACTGACGCCGCGGACGTACTGCAGGGGGTGAGCCAGTGCGTCAGCGGTGACTCTTCCTGTGCGGGCAACTCCCAGGCCGTCTCTGTGGTAAGGATCCTCGCTCTCTCTGTCCGAATCGCTAGACCATGCCCTTCCGTCGCGAACAAAAGGTCCCCGCCATTGCGTCCGCCTGCGCATCGCTCACCTCCGATGCTTCCAACATCGCAAACGGCGCTGGAAGTGCGGTGAGCAGCCTGGCGTCCGCTGGCGAGGGCGCCATCAAGAGTGTCGTGGAACAGGGCGCCAACGCGGTCAGCAGTGTCGCATCAGAGGGGAGCAATGCAGCTAATAGCGTGCTCTCGCAAGGGTCGAATGCAGTCAACAGTGCTGTGTCTGTGGGCGTAAGCGCGATGAATGGCGAGGTCGGGATGGGAGCGAGTGCTGTCAACACCGCATTAAAAGCAATTCCGACTATTCCAGCGTTTTCAGGAATCGGAGGAGCTGCAAAGAGTGGAGTAATGAGTGGGCTGGTTGCTGGACTTTTTGTTCCATTGCTATGTATCCTCCGCATTTGATAAAGGATAGAATTATGAGAAACGCGACATCCCTTCTGTTAGTTCGCATGATGCAATGAGACTTGATCTCATACTACTAAGTCTATTTCTATTGTTCAAAACAGCGATTACTTGAATGGTGATTTCCTCCTTCAGTGCGTTGCGGACTGTTGCCAATTCCTAGCCTCCTGACCATATTGCTGTCGAATATCTGAAACATCGAGCACGAACGCTTCTCTTAGCCAAAATTGCGTTATTGGTCGGAGGTAAGGACAACCGAGTGAATTTGGCCAACTTAAAAATATATTGCATTTCCTTGACTGTTCCTTCAAGCCACTGCGCGAACTTGGAAAGCGCGACCCAGCTCATAGTCAGCTTTACTCCGGATCAGGTCAATAAAATTTCGGAAATGGGTGCCAGAGCGAAAAACCCCTGCAAGGCTACGTCAACTGGGAACAGCGTACATTTCAACGTCGAGATTGCAAGAGATCTGACTGAATCAAACAGAAGCAGGCTGTGTGGTTTCAATCACCATAATAATGGTTTGTTGTTTTTGTTACTGCTCCCAGTCATCCAGTATTTCGTCGGTATTCGCGCCCTGAACATCTTCAAGCCGCCGGTTCCGCCGGTTGCAGTAGTTTAATGTACCGAGGCAGAATGCGTGTGCGCTGATGGCATTGCAGATTCCCAGTGAATCAAAGAGTGAAAGCCCCTGATTACCGAACATTCGTGCCGGCGGCCATTGGATGAACGTTCAATAATCTCACATACGACCAAAGTTTTATGAGGCCAGCCAAATAAATCTAAAACCCCCGAGCACATTCAGGCTGTGAGGTACAAAGTGAATGAGGTCACCAAAACAACAATGAGAAAGAAAAGGGCCATTCGGACAGGGCGGAGCTGACCATGGCGTTGACTTGGGGCAACAGCCATATCAGACGGCACGGATTCGCAGAATGTCACTTTCTTGGTCAATGTGACGGATGGAGCGGCGCCTGTGATTTCGCGAGAAGATTCAGGGCTTGCAAAGTCCGGTTCGAGAAGGCTGATACGCTCGGGAGGTGAATTGAGGTCTGGAACTTCTTGAATGACAGATTCTAGGGGATTTGGATCCACAGATGATCCTACTTGTAGTGTTTAGATAATGCTGAATGAAACGTGATCTCACCTTCGGCGTCCGGGCCGGAATGCTCGGTGACAATGGCCGGCTCTTCGGTTTCAACACAGGCCGACGGGTCTGGGGTGTTCCGAGGTGCCGTAACGGCCTCTTTCACTGCGATATGGACATTGGACGCGTCCATGACCTCGTCGCCTCCATCCTCGTCCTCAGCGATGCTCACGTCTGGGTCAGTAACCGACCCGTCAATCGCGTTCCAAGAAACTAACATCAGCCCGAGGTTATCGGCAACGCGCTTGCAGAGCGCGTCCCCGCCAGATCCTTGCCCACGTTTCAGTTTACGCGACAAGGCCGCTTCCCAATAACACACTCACCCAACGCAAACAGAATCTCCTGCTCTGCATTCTCGTCGACGACCGGTTCGCCCACCCGCCATTCTCTCAACCCGCCCTGCACGCCCCGCAAGAGAGCGTCCACATCGCCATTTGCGCTGTCCACCTTCATAACACGCACATCGCGATCGTCTGTCATGATCCGGGCAAACGGTCGCTCAATCTGCGAGATGGGGATTGTAAAGAAGAGGAGGTCGATGGCTGTGGGTGGCGTGTCGGGCAGCGCGAGGTGCGAAAGGACGAGGAAGCCTCGGGTGTCGGGGTGGGATGCGATGAGGGCGCGGAGATGCGAGGCAAGCTGGAGTATTGGGATTAGGGGGGTGTTCGGGGTGGTGACCCGTTTGGGGAGGGGAGGCTTGTGCACCTGCGCATTGGTTTCGCTCACGCCTTCGGACGGAGCTTCAAAGTCGACCAAGTCAAAGGATGCGTCCATAGGTTGTATGAGGTCAGTTGGCACGGATCTCCGCTGGTGGCTGGCTTCTTTCCTTCCGAGGCTTGTTTGAGAAGCTTGGCACCGTCTGCGCTGCACTCGGTGCAGTCATCCTACCAGAATTAAATGGTAACGGGGTCTGTGCCCTATTGTCGTCTGGGACGGTACCCTCCTTCAAGGACCAGACAAGGAAGGTTGTCGAAAATGTCAAGGCCAAGTGTGGAGAAGCGGCGGGAGTTGGGTCAAGCGGCCGCATTCATCGCGGGGGGTTGCGGGGGCGTATTCAATGTGATTGTGGGGTATCCATTCGACACGGGTGAGAGGCTTCCCGGCCTGGTCTGCGCCCGGAACCCCTCAGAGCTGCTTGTCTCCGAACCACAGTCAAGGTGCGGCTGCAGACGAGCAGCGAATACCGCGGCTTCGCAGACTGCGTAAAGACCATGATCCGCACCGAGGGTCTCCGCGGCTTTTACAGGGGCATCAATGCGCCTCTGCTCGGCGTTGTGCCCATGTGGGCCATCAGCTTCTGGGTGACACTTCCCCGTCGTTCGGCCTTCTCAGCC
>MU615179.1:0-14495 GCA_025201725.1 Chytriomyces sp. MP71 | reverse complement strand
TACGAAGCCTTCGATATTGCTGCAGTGGAATTTACGTTACCGGACTTCGAGATCGGTGGTAGATTGCCTGATGTGGAAGTTCGATGTAGCGGAGTGTTGTCGTCATCGAGATGTTTTCGTTTGTCATTACGATTCTGGAATTCCCTCGTAAAACTTTCATCTTCTTTTGTCAGCATTGGATCTGGATTGCCATGTTTGAATGATCGTGATTTCATGCCATTTTATCTCCCTCACCAGATGAATCGAATCCAAAACTTTCAGCCATCACAGATGCATAGTTCGGATGGAAATTATGGTCATCTGCAGAGAAGCGTTTGTAGATGTCGTCCTAAATTGCAATTCTTGTTAATTGCAAGAATCGACTTAATCAAACACGTCTGGTCACCTGAACAATATTTTTTTTGGTAGTCTGAAGAACGTCATTGTAATTCATGTTATGCCCGAAGGGTAGTGGGAAAGCTTGTCTGTACCAGTTGTATATCCGCGAAACATCCTCAAGCGACCTGGCCCGTCGATATTTGTACAAACGCGTTTTATCTGGCACTTCGTCTATATTCAACTTTTCGATCGCCCATCCTGTGACAGGGTATCCCAAATTTTTCATGACTTTCCTCCGTGCAGATGGATGCCGTTGGAGGGGAAGCGGGGATGATATTCTCAGTGACAACGGCGAAGGCTCTGCTTTAGAGACTACATCATCAACCTTGATCACTGGAGGTGGTGGCTCTGGCTTTTTAACGGCAGGAATTGTAGATTCCTTTTGCGTTGTTGCATCCGTTTCGCTAGCAGGTGGAGCAGAATCTAGTTCTAAAGGATTGTTCAGACCCATCGCGTAACAACCTGTAACGTCCATCTTAAGTTTGGTTCGAAGTCTGAAGGATCGCTGTAGCCTTGTTTCAACTACGTCAACTGGTATTGACGCGGTAGGATCACGCGAATCATTAATTTGGGGCACTTCAATAGTTTCCGACGAAATTAATTCGTGTGAAAGCAAATTATCGCTTGAGGTTTTTAATTCTCGTGTCGCTGTCGTTTTACTCTTTTCATCAGTCTTTTTTCCAGTTCCACCAGCTGAAGGCATTTCTTTTGACGATTTTGAGCTTTCAGTCCTCTTGCTTTCCACTTTGCTGACACTGGGGCCCATCGTAGACTTTATGTCATCAATAGAAGCAAGCTTCGACTTGTTATCCACTTTAAGGTTTATTAGCTTTTCAGTCTTGTTTTGTGCCGGACGCTCTGAGGTAGACTTTTCACGTTTTAGCGCTTTTTCTGCTGTCGGTTTCTTGAATTCGGGTTTTAAAGGTGCTGTAGACAACGAGTCTTTAACCGCATCTTTCCTGGGTGGTGAAGGTGGAACGCTTTTAGATCTCTCCTTACTGTCCTTCTTATATGACGAAGGATCGGTGGGGATTTTAGGTTCCTTGGCTGGTGGCATTGATTTGTCTTTACCCACGTTTCCTTTGGCAGAATCCGCCTTTGACATTTCAAGTTTAGCGACAGGAAGTTTTTCTTTCAGAGGCTTGTTTTTAGATTCATCCTTTTTCGGAATATCTTTGCCTTCCGCTCCTGGAAGTTTTGGCGGAGAGGATGAATCCTTTCCGGCTGGCACCTTCAACTCCTTGGCAGGTAGATTTCTCATCGTTGGCTTCCCTGTTTCCTTGCCTGCCTCTGCACCGGGTATAACCTTTCTTGGACCATCTTTTGAAAGAACGGGTCCATCTATTGGGATCAACTTCTTTTTTGATACTGTTACTGGTTTTGGAGTCAGTGAATCCAACGAGAGAGTCTGCAATGACTTTGAATCCTTTGCTTTTGGCAAGTCCTTGCCTATTGTCGGATTTTTTGAAGCCTCCAGTAGCATGTTGTCGTTCGCTTCTGTGACTTCGGATGCTGACGTCTGTGACGTTTTTACCTTTGCTGGAGGAGGTTTGAGATTTAGTTCGGACTTAGTTGGCGTGGGATTAGCTGTCTTCGTACTTGCAACCGCAGTTGACTTGACCGGAGTAAATTTTGCGGAGGGTATTGCTGTTGGCTTTTCGACAGATTGGGAATTATCTACAGTTTTTGCGGTGGCATCTGCAGGTTCTTCAATTCCCAACGTCTGAGCAGGAATTTTTTCCGAATTCTTCGGCTCCTTTCCTCTTTCTTCAAATATAGGAGATTTCACTATACCCACGTCTGTCGGCCTTCGCAAAATGCCTGAGGGCCTGTCGTTTGTTCCGCTTTTTCCCTGCGGTGCTTTAGACGTAGATTCTGAGCGTTCGTTCATATCAAATCTGACTCTATTTCCCGCAGTGCTCGTGCTATTTCTATGTTCTGGCTGTTCTTCTTGTTGCAGTTTCGGTTGAGGCGCAGCATTTCCACCTCGGCTGCCGTCATTTACAGTTACGACTTTCACTTGACCAGCTTGCTGTTGAACTATCGACCTTCGTTCAATGCGTTGAATACTCGGACCTCCGCTTTTGTTTGGATTGGACTCAAATACCTCCGACCGTCGCGAATTTGGGTTCCGCTCAATGCGCTTCACTATAACCTCCGTTGCAGGAGCTTATAATGAATTGGTTATATATCATAGAAGTCAGTATGAATGGATCCAGTACTTGCAAGACGCACCTTTTATGTCTGTTAGTGAGCTTAGAGACGGTACAGGAATCATTGACTTTGATACGCGCCTCACGACATCAGAAGTTCGAGGCGAATCAGTTGACGCGTCTTTGGTGCTAGTTTGTAGTGGTTTGGTAGAACGAGCTGACAACGGTGGGTCAACAGGTTTGATATCTGAAGGTGGCAGCTGCTGATTCCCAATCTCAAGCACAAGTGACAGCTGTTTGGAAGGAAGTTTGGGCACAATCTTGTCCGAATCAGGATCTCCTTCTGGTTTCGCTGTAGCCAAAGGTGTCCCTGCCACTGGTTTCGTTTTAAACATCCCACAAGGATATCGGGCACAGGGACTCCGGAATCAAGAGTGTCTGGGCGTTGGATGTTAGAGGTGCCAAAGACCGAGTGACAGGTTGACAGCAGAATGGGCCTATTTTCTGAGTCCCTTTGTTCCAAAACAATGGAAACCATGTTTGGTGGTCACAACAAACTATGTTACCCGTCATCTATGTAAATACTCCTAATGTACAATAGCCGTTTAGGCTGGATTGTGCCTGGTACTCATCATTATGGTGAAAGGCTAGTTGAAACCTGGATATGCCACACTAGATGAAATTGATTTTAAGTGCATAGACAAAAGCGAGTCTCTGCCGCTGCGCCTTTCGACTCGACTTTTGTTTCAGCCTCCTATTCTGATGGAGGCATAGTCAGAGACGTCTGTCACTGCATCCGCAACATCAAGGTGTGGTCGAATCCAGGGGTGGCATACTCACTGGGAGACTTGGGATTGTTTCAACATTAGTATCGTAATGAGATTTTAGAAACTATTTCAATAATAACTTTGTTTGGCAAACCTTAATCAAGTGGTGTCCACCTAAGCTAAGCCGCTCTTGTGAGCGCGTGAAATACTATCCCATATGATATCTATATACTTAAAAGACAAATATATACAATAAAGAGGCCCACCGCGTCGTTGCGGTGAACGAGTTCCAAGCAAGATCAATGAATTGATCAAGATTCTGCTGCTATGTGTGCATACTAGGACTACTTCTCACTGGTCGTCAATTATCTATCAGTGAAAGCACTCAAACTCAATGAAACCAAGGGCTGCAGCTTCTATCACCGCTTTCGGACTTGATCAAAGATGTCATGCCGGTGAAGCAGCGAAGGTGAGCACAACGTGTCAACGACTTACGTTCTTGCACGTAGGGATACTTTAAAGAGTGACTGTTAAGTCAATCACGTTATTTACAGACCAAAAAAAGAAATCGATGACGATTTTTGAGTCCCACCTTGATGAACTTCCAGTGGTGGCTGGTTGACAAAAGAAACGGGGATGCTGAGGACGGAAAGGAAATCTGGAATTGCTAAACAACATAGCACAATAGATAGTGTGCGTGTCTTAATTTTTCTACCCCTCCTTATGCAACATTTTGCTGTGACTCGGGAGAAAAGTGAATCATCGATTTTCAAACCATCTCCGTGCCAGTGACAGGAACAAGATGGCGCTAACCTTGACACCATCGCTGGCAGACCTTCCGCAGTACCTTTCACAGGCACCGAGCGGACATGCACATGCTCGTGTAGTGAAGGTGCCTGTGTACGCGAGCATCTCATCCGACCTTCTCACTCCCGTGGCTGGATATCTTCGGCTGACAAGCGGCGGCGCGCCTTTCTCGTTCCTGTTTGAGAGCGTAAGCGGCGGCGAGAAGATTGGCCGCTTCTCGATCCTTGGAAAGGCGAATCCAGCAACCACGGTTCGCGTCGGTTCGAACGAGGCCGTCCAAGGTGATCCCCTCGCCCACATTGAGCGCGCGCTCAGCGAGGTCGTACTCGTCAACGTCAAGGGCGCACATACGGTGACAGGTGACAATCTTTTGTAGCTGGACCGAAGGCGGTGCTGATCGTAACAACTTTGGTCATTGTAGGCGGCGCCGTGGGATACATTGGATACGACTGTGTACATTACTTTGAGCCAAAGACAAAGAACGACTCCCTCAAAGATCCGCTCGGCATTCCGGACGCCATCTTCATGTTCTGCGACACCTTGGTCGTGTTTGACCACCTGTACCAGCGCATTCAGGTCATCTCGCATTTCACTAGCCCGTACAATGCTCCCGTATCGCCGGAAGAGATTTCCAAAGAGTATGCACGCGCCGAGGCCGAAATTAAGGCCCTCGTGGAGCTCCTTACTGCTCCAGGATCCACACCGCTCCCAGAGCAGAAGCCCATTCAGTCCCTGGGGGCTGAAAGCATCTCAAACACGGGCCAGGAGAAGTATGAAGGTTTTGTGACGAAGCTCAAGGACTACATCAAGATGGGCGACGTTATTCAGGCCGTGCCATCGCAAAGGGTCACGAAACGAACAGATTTGCACCCATTTAACGCGTACCGCAAATTAAGAAGCATCAATCCGTCACCTTACATGTTTTACATGGATTTGGAGCAATTTCAACTCGTCGGTGCCTCACCTGAAATGTTGGTGAAAGTTCAAGACGGAGTGGTATTTACCCACCCCATTGCTGGAACCAGAAAGCGGTAAATTATTTCGTATTTCCACTCCTTCTATCCATTTAGTTACACCTTTCGCATCAGAGGCGCAACTCCGGAACAAGACGACGCGCTCGCACAGGACCTCCTCTCCGACCTAAAGGAGCGTTCTGAACACGTCATGCTTGTGGATCTCGGCAGAAACGACGTTAATCGCGTGTGCGACCCGACCACCGTAAACGTGGACTCTTTGATGTGAGAACGAGACCTCATAATCGCGTCTATTCTTCTTCTAACCTACTACTGCATCTCTCTTTCCCCCTCTTGCCCCAAAGGCACATTGAGCGCTACTCGCACGTGATGCACATTGTCAGCCACGTGAGTGGACACCTGCGCCCGGGCAAGACCATGTTCGACGCTTTCCGCAGCATCTTCCCTGCGGGGACCGTCTCAGGCGCGCCCAAGATCCGCGCTATGCAGATCATTGGTGACCTCGAGGGCGAGAAGCGCGGCACCTATGCGGGCAGCGTGGGCTACTGGTCCTATGGAGGAAACATGGATACGAGCATTGCGATTCGAACTATGATTTTTAAGGATGGGGATGTGCATTGTCAGGCGGGGGCTGGCATTGTGTATGACAGTGTGCCGCGGAGCGAGTGGCAGGAGACTGTGGATAAATTGAGGAGCAATGTGAAGGCAATTGAAGATGCGGAGAGGGAGTATTTGGTGATGCAGCAGGCGGGAAAGTAATTGGGTCAGGTTGGGACGCCGATTGGTCACCAAGTAGTTGGGAGTAAATAAGACCAACTGAAGTCACTGAATACAGTTTTTGACAATGGAGCTTACTTTAGTATACAGTTTTAATTTGGCTGGCGACACATAAACACAATCTCGTACGCGTCCTGGTCAGCATGTAGCGTCTGCGCACTCCAAAGTAAGGAAAGCAAGGTACCACATTAAGTTTATGAGAATGTATTTCGGATTCATGAAGATGTTATTTCACTGAGAAAAGTTCAAAACCTATTTGTACGCAATGTAAGAGAGAGGAAAGGGCCATGACACGGTCCTGCCGGTTAATGAGGGATCATTCTTCAAATAATGAGAAAAACTTGACGTTGGAAAGGTCAATGCCACAAAACCATTGAAAGTGAGTTAAAACGATAAAAAAGGCGAAAATATTGGTCGCCGCTCTAAGAGCAGCAATGTTGGCACCGGCAACAATCTGAATGAAAGTTTCTCCTACAGCTGTCATTCCCTTATCGTCCATCGCATAACCTCACCTGCCATCCCCTTCAAACCCATAGCTTTACTCTCACCAGCAACCCTTCTTATCCATTACTTTGCCCTCGCCAGCGACGCTCCTTTCACCCATGGCTTTTCCCTAGCCAGCCATCTGCTTGGCCTCTCCGGCCATTGTAATGCCCAGCCCCTCGGTCCTGCCAATAGACTGCTTCTTGCCGGTCGCCATCATGGTTTCCTCTGCTCGGCGAACGGCAGCAGAGAGTCGGTCACTGCCAAAAAGCAAGGATAGTACGATATGTCATTGTGTTCCAAAGAGTTTGGTTGTTACGAGAGTGCTGATATGCGATGGATATTTACTTCATGGGCATTAATATGGAAGATGCATGCAATCGAAGCGGACTTAAAAGAAGAAGAGGATGGAAACAATGGTAGCAACTCCAACAGTGGCCATGTTGGCACCAGCCTTAACATTCTGAACACCAGCTTGTCCTGCCTTCGCGCCGGTTACAGCTTCACCCATCTTAGTGCCCTCCGCCGCTGTCACTCCCTTCTCGCCCATTGCCTTGACTTCACTTCCCTTCTCACCCATCACTTTTCCCTCGCCAGCCACACCCTTCTCACCCATGGTTTTGCCCTCACCGGCCATTGTTTTTCCCTCGCCAGCCATCGTCTTGCCTTCGCCAGCCATCGTCTTGCCCTCACCAGCCATGGTCTTGCCCTCACCAGCCATGGTCTTGCCTTCGCCAGCCATGGTCTTGCCCTCACCAGCCATGGTCTTGCCTTCGCCAGCCATGGTCTTGCCCTCACCAGCCATGGTCTTGCCTTCTCCGGCCATGGTCTTGCCTTCGCCAGCCATCGTCTTGCCTTCTCCAGCCATCGTCTTGCCCTCACCAGCCATGGTCTTGCCTTCGCCAGCCATCGTCTTGCCTTCGCCAGCCATCGTCTTACCTTCCCCAGCCATCGCTTTACCCTCGCCAGCCATGGTCTTGCCTTCTCCGGCCATCATCTTGCCCTCTCCTGCCATTGTCTTGCCTTCGCCAGCCATCGTCATCCCAACCTCGGTCTTGCCGGTAACCTCCTTCTTGCTGGTCGTCATCATGGATTCCTCTGCGCGGCGGACGGCAGCGGGGAGAGCTTCGGACACGGCCACGAAGGCTAAAAGAGCAAGGATGGTACGAAATTGCATGTTGTGCTGTAAGGAGTTTGATTGTCTTGTTGCGAGTGCCGATATGAGACGACGTGAGGTGTACCACTCGCTTTATATACCAATCCGAATAATGAGCATTTTTTTTTATTTTTTTTTTGGAGGTTCAAAGTGAATCCATCGAATTTGGTTTGGTTTTCTTTTGACATGAATGAATTCCATTGTAGTAAGCCACGCTCACCGAAAATTCATTGAAGCACATTCATTCATTCTTTTTCAGATGATAATTTCATGCAGTGCTTGCATAACAATTTTTAGTTTGGAGTCAGGTCATGGATAAGATTCCACTGATTTTCTAGGGAGGCAAGCACTATTATCTACATTTATAAGTTCATCTGGGTTGAAGTAGAATTAATTACTAATACGGATTCGATATAGCTACTTATCCACGTAATTTGAGGTTGAGGCTGGAGTAACGAGGCCCCGAACACGAATAAAAACCTGGAAGGACGATACACGGTCGTTATGCACCGTAACGATTGAGCGGGTTAAATCTAGCTTCCAAGGATGCCTTTAGGTCTTGTAAGTAACGAAAAAGCAGAGGATCATTACAGCGAAGAATGGTGGCAAGTGGTTTTTTTGAATCTATCTTCTAACAAAAACCAAGGTGTTCGTCAACCCATATGCCATCATTTTATGTAGTTCTCAAAATTCGGAAATCTTACGAGATTGCTTCAGATGGGGGGACCTCATTACAGATACTGACAAGGAACACAATAATTTCGATTGGGAATAAGTAGGGTTGGTTAATACTGTCAATTTGACGTATATTTAACAAAGAACTGATAAATACTTGAGGTTGAGGTTAAGCATGTCAAACACTGAAGTTCAATTCAAGTTGTGACATTTTCATGAATTTCGCGGTCATTGCAAGCCGCATGGCGTCCCTTCAGACTCATTTGGAATTTTAATTCATTTTAAGGTCATGATTAATTCATCGGTACTGCAATGAGGATAATATGGACAGCAAAAAGGCCTTCATTAACATTCTCTTTGCTTCTTATTTGTGGTAAAGGAAGTTATGAAAATAATCGAAATGGTCTAAAACTACAAACCAGATATTCATTGAAGAAAATAAAGACCCAAAATACAAATAACCCCCAAAAAAATATTTCAGCAAAATTCTCTGCGCACCTCATGATACACCTCCATCACCGCCTCCCCCAATCCTTCTAACCCACCCCCGCTAATCTCTAGCCACCGCAACGACTTGCAACCCTTGGCCAACGCCACCCCCATCCCGGGCCCCACACGCCCGCCGCACCCGTTCTCAAACGCAACACGGACATCCTCTAAATACACACACCCCCGCAATGCGTCCACAAACATTCGCGCGTCGATTCCGGGCGCGAACGCGCCCAGGTGTAAGCGGCGCAGGCTGGGCGCAAGCGTGCCTGTGAGAAGGTAAAAGAGCGATAGGTTGACGAGGGCGTCGCCGCTTAGCGCAAAGTGGTGCAGCATGGGGGGATGGCGGGGCAGATGGGAAAGTAGGGTTGTCAGGCCGTGTGTCCAGGTGGGATGGGGAGAGCAGTCATGGACCGGCGTGTTGTGGGCGGGGCTGGAGTGTTGGGTGTATTGGGTGTCTTGTGGTTTTCAAGAGTTGCTGTCGATGAGTTCCAGGAGCAGTGGCCTTCAAAAAATTGAATATGATACGGTACCGGAAAGAATAGAAATGGAACGTCTCTGCAAAGTCCGGGAATGGGACAAATTGTCGTTTGTTTTCGGGTTCGCGTCCAATACGAGGACTTTGAGGGTGGCAAACAAGATTTCGTCGACTGTTAGAGTCATACAAAATGCTGAGGGGTCAAGACCCCCTTTCGGAAAAAGAAATAATTCGGTCAGTTTTGGATGACGTGTAGCAAGGTGATGCATCAAAGAAGCCGAGATGGCGTTGGATGAGCATCCCTTGATTTGAAACGATGTCAAATTTGGAAGTTGTGATAGGGCGGTAATGAGCCCAGTATCTGAGATGGGACTTGATCCAGACACCGTCAATTTAAGGATGGTGACGGTTGAGCTGTAGCCTAGTGTGATGGCCGCAAGAGCGGCATCCGTCACATGTTTCGAGCGCAGGACAAGGGTTGTGAGGGATGGTGGGGCTGTGCTACCGAGTAAGGCGATCGCAGCAAGGTCCAAGGTTGCCTGCGATGGGTTGTTTGCGGTGTTTACGTGGATTGTGTCGAGGTTGGTTGTGGCGCCGAGGAGGAGCAGGGATCCGAGAGCGGCGATGCACTGTGCAATCGACGAATTTGTGGCCGAGTCGTGCTCAAACAAGACGCGTTTGACGAACTGGGCTCTGTGGATCCAGACAGTGAGCTTGGTCAGATTGAGGGCCCTGGCCTTGAGATCCACGAGACGCGCAATGCGCTCGAGCGAAGCGATGCGCCAGCCTTCGCCGAGGACGGCAGCCCGCCAGCGCTTGTTTGCGAGCGCGAGCGCGGGCGGCTGGGCCGGTGACGCGGTCGTCGTGGCCACGCTGGTGACCGCGTGCTTTGAGATGAGAGAAAGCACGGCGGCGGAGGCCCGACTCCAGTCCAAGACGGTCCCTTCGTTTCTGCCTCCGTCGCACGCGGCATCGACAGCAGCCGCGTCAGCTTCGCGGTTGCCGCGACTGAGCCGCTTCCGCTTCGGACCGCTGCCACCTGAACCGCACTCCATCGGAGTCCCGTCGTCCAGGAACGTCGCACGGCGCTTCGACAAATGCGTCTTCTCTCCCTGGGACGCCATCGTGAGGAAGGCAGGCTGTGCTTGACTCTCGTGCGACAAGCCCAGCATGTTCCCTTTCCCAGATACAAATCAAGTCGTAATCTTCCATAACTACTCTTCGTAATTTGATTCACCAAGATATGCTTCCACTCATGCATAGCGTCATGCATAGTATGTATAGAAAATGTGGGCCTGATCAAGTTCGCCGAGCGGCAAGGGTTCTGCATAGATGGGATCGGACAGTATCTTCGGCTTCATGCAATGAGAGAAGTGGGATCTTGCGAAGTCGTCTCGACAAGATTTTGATTTCAGAAACAATTGCCTTTTGGCGTGCTTCCCTGTCCCTTCCAATTCCCATCCAAAACTCTATCCGAATCTTGATACGTTCTATTGCCTTTTGGTGCGCTTCCCCTTCCCTTCCAATTCTTTCTACAAACTTCACCCGAGGCTCTATACGTTTATTCTTCTCAGTTTTGCTAACTCTCTACTCAAAAATGTTTGTTCAGAGTCAAAACCTCGAACACACGGATCCTGACAAAGTCGCATTGCGTACAACATGGCTTCTAACGCGGCGAAATGTGGGCGCATTCTCTATGCACATGAAATTTGGTACCCATTGATTGCTCGTCAAAAGAATTGTGAGGAGTGTCATCACGTTGTTGCCGAGCATCAGAATGATGGAATTTTTCAAGCAACTCCTCTGAGACCGGACGTAACAAAAGGATATGATGAGCAGGTCGTTGAAGTGTTCTGTGAGGGTATGTAGCTTCATTATTATTTTCATATTGAGACTTTATCAACAAGGATGTCAATGTTTGTTTATGGAGAATAACTTGGCATATCAAGTGAAGATTCGGAATGCCATTCGCACTGCACCAGTCCCTGTGATGATCAACCCGAACTCTTTTGATGATGTCGTTGGGTATGCCAGGTCCAGTGGCCGTCGTCCTCATCATATCAAGTATATTTAAAACAGAATTGCGACTCCTTCTACTGACATAAAGCAAGCAATTGACACATTCTGGAAGCGCAACATTGAAACTCCAAATGAGGACCCTCGCTTGTCTGGTACCAAGAACAAAGTGGATGGTTGCACGAAACAAGATTTGTACAAGCTCTGGTGGATCTTGGGAGATGTATGCAATCTGAGTGGAGTTCGTGGGAACTGGGTGGCGAACTCGGAATTCTTATTGACATTTGATCGAGTCGTTCTAGGCGCAAGGGGAGGCAGCTACGAGTGGTTGAACCTTCAAGTTATTCTTGTGGCGATCAATACGGCCAAGTGGGACTACCCCCAGGTTGAGGCAATGGAATGGATGAAAGGTTACAGCAATGCCGACAACAAATTCGGTAAAAAACCAGAAAAAGAGTATATTTTATTTGTCACAAGATGTGGAACGACGAGAGCGGCCAAATACTAAGATGGAGCCTGAATTGGTCTCAGTTTTATAGACATATAAACATGTCATTGCGTCTGTGTTGTGACCGTCTTTTCTGGCTTTTAAGTGGCTGCCAGTCCGCTTAATTTTCCAAATCGTCGGCCTCCCTCCACAATCTTCTTCTCTTTTCATTTCTCCCTCTGCTCTCGATTGCGAGCTGATGCTGAAAAAGAACACGGCAGTGACCGATCAGGGTCAAACTCCCCTGTTGAACAAGCCAAGCGGGTTCAACTTGATTGAATCACCTCAAAAACAAGACCGAGCATCATCACAACAAAATCTTAATCACAACAGCATGCTCTTTGCCAACGTTCTCACAGCCGTCGTCGCCACCGTGGCAACCCTCACACTCGCAGCCCCAGCAAGGCACGGCTTCAAGGCACACCCAGCCGCCGGCTCCGGCCACAGCCAGCCCGCACGAAAGAACAGCAAGCCCCTCAAAGCCCTCGCGAAAATCAACCCCACCGAGGGCCAGAGCATCCAGGGTTCGCTTGCACTCTCGCAGGATGCACCCGGCGGGCCCGTTACCTTGACTGTAAAGCTCACCGGAGGCGCGCCGGGTAGCTCGCACGGGTTCCATTTGCACGGGTTTGGAGATACATCGGACCCGAAGGGTCTGAATGCGTTTGGCCATTTTAACCCCACGAATGTGTCGCATGGTACGCATGCATTTTGTGTTGAACACCAACACTGCGTTGAACACTCGCTGAAAATTATAAAACAACAACAAACCAGGCTGCCCAGATCCAACCCAAAAAGGCGTAATTTCCCTCAAGATCGGCACGCATCTTGGTGACCTCGGCAGCGTCGTGTTTGACGCCTCAGGTGCCGCGAGTCAGACCTGGGTCAGCAAAGAGCTGGACCTGAGCGATGCGGCACGTGCCGGATTCGCGCTCGGCCGCGGCGTCATTGTGCACAACGCAACGGACGACTGCGTGACCCAGCCGACGGGAAACAGTGGCTCCCGGCTCGCGCAGGGGGTTGTGGCCTACGCACAGGGAGCTGGGATTTACCCGACCAAGGGGGTGCAGGCGGGTAGCAAGGTAGACGCGATTGCAGTGTTCAAGGGCGATGTGAAGGGGACGGTGGTTGTGGTTCGGAGGAACGCGACGGACCCGTTGGTATTCAAGTACAATGTAACGGGACTGCCTGCGAGCCGGACCTTACATCTGGGCATTACTGTGAGTATCTTTTCCCGCTGGCTTGCTGCCATTTTTGTCTCCTGGTTGTAGTTTGATGGTGGTTTTGTTTTGTTTCAATAGGGCTTCAACCAAGACAAGTCGTCCACGAAGCAAAACTGCAAGGATGCCCAAGTAGTGACTCTCAAGAGTGATGCGACTGGAAGTGCTATTGGTGAGGACAAGGAGGCTGGCAAGAAGATTCCCGGAATCTCCGCCCTCCTAGGTCAATACGCCATCTTGGTTGACAATGACTGCGAGGGAAAGTCGTATATTGCCTACGCTCCCATTGGTGCCAGAAACGCAACCTTGGATGCCATAGCTGTTACCCCTGCATAGAAGGTGGCTTCCTCCGTTTCTTTAACTCCTGTCATCAGAGAAGCTCCGAAGAGTACGAGCACTTCCACTCGTGCTAATGGCCTCGCTGCTTCCATCAAGAGCCGGCAAGATCTTATCAAGGCTCTCTTTTCTCTCTTTTATTGATAAATCGTGATGGTAAGATTGCCCGTTGCATTTTATGCCAATATACCATTTCATGCAACAAGCTTCTTCGGATACTCGTGTCCAACGCCAGACTCCATCATTACTCCACCATGTTGGTTACTCTTATTTAAGATGAGGTAAGAGGATTTTTGTGTTGCGGCGAAGCCCGTTGTTCAGTGAACGAATCACGTGCGCGTGGAGGGTTTGTCCAAATGTCATCGTCAGACAGCGAGAGCAGCTCTGGGGAGAGCCTGGACCTTGAGCACGAGATCAACGCGGCGCTATCTGGCCCTGTCTCTGTCCCTGCATCTGGAGCTAGCGGTGGCTTCGATGCAGCGGAGGCCGAGGAGGAGGGGCCGAGCCGCGCGGAGGGACGCGGACGCGGCAAGACCGTCCACGTTCGACAGCACCAGCACGGACACCAGCAGCAGCAACTACAGATAGTCGGACATGGTGGTGGGAAGGTGCGGCGGGCGGCGGTCCGTGCGAGAAGCAGCAGCAGCAGCAGCGGATCGTCGTCCTCTGGGTCCGGGTCTGGCTCAGAGTCTGAAGATAACGCCACCACCAACAAACCCCGTCCACGCTCTCTCTTCTCCGTAATGGCGGGTGCATCAGTCGGTGCGATGCCGGTCAGCTCAGGCGCCTCGTCCCCATCTCTCGTCGCTCCCACGACAGCCCCCCCTCAACAAAATCCTTCTCTCGCCTTACCAGGTCTCTCCCTTCCCGTCTCTTCTTCCTCAACCCCATCGGCACCAAACAACATCCAGTCAACTTCCATCCGGGATAAAGCACGTCAGCCTCATCAACATCAACCGAAGGAAAGACTTCCAAACACGGTTGCACGGGACAAGGAGAAACCTCCCCAACGCGACAAGGAAATAGTCGCCCTCAAGTCGCAGATCTCGAAGTACCAGGCTGATCTCAGGCGCGCATCAGAAGGTGCGTCCTGATTTGATCATTGAACATGACGTGCCGTTTATCCTGGTGCGAAACGACGCGAATTGGACGACATCTCGGCTGGCTTTGTGCTGCGAGGGATCTTGAAGACAGGATGCCGAACAGGAAGGATGGAACACGCTCATTCCAGGAAAACGTGATTTTGATAAGGCGATACGATGGAGGTACGGCTCATTGCGATGCTGCATCTAGGAGGCC
>MU615178.1:0-14551 GCA_025201725.1 Chytriomyces sp. MP71 | reverse complement strand
CCCAATGCGTGAGCAACACAGATAGGAATATTCGGATGCGCAGAATGTCTGCGGCAACGACGGCAGTGTTCTAGCGGAACTTTATTGTTTGGATGGGATGAACACGTGACTGCATTGCGTGGCTTCATCGCATTCACGATGACCCCCACCTCCAATCTCTTCTGCATTATCGAGTTCAATATTTATATCATGGCTTTGTAACTGCATCATTGATGTCCGCGGCACACACATCAATCATGTGTTGGTGTGAATCTGTCAGCTTCGCTGTCACCCAGCTCGTTGCCACCCACATGTGCCACTGCAGCTCAAACTCTGACTCATCCACAACCACAAACTGACCGTCATCCGCAGTCACTTCCACGGAATACCGCGAGCGAAGAAACCTGAAGTGATCCACTTTGCTCTCTGTCTCCAGCGTGCTCGCGCCTGGCGCCAGCGGCTTGAACGTTGCCGAGTGCTTAATACTCGAATGGAGTCCGAATGCGACTGGGATCCGGTCTTCGATCTCAGCCGCACGGGGCCCTCAAAACGATCCTTGCACGAGCTAAGGGCAGTCGGTGGCCCCGCGTTTCAAGACCTCCACGTCAGGCTCCAATACTTAGTAGACAGGGTTATCTGATGCACACTAATGGCAAGTATCCGTATTTTCAGCCCCACTACCTTTATTGCGTTCAAACCGGAATGAAGCCGTCAAAAGCATCCATCGAGCCACTTTTTGCAATCCTTAACACTTGTTCATGCACATCCATGGAAGCAACTTGCTTCATAAGTGTTTGAGCGCGAGAATTGTCCGAAAAGGAGCAGGCAAACACAAGCGAAATAACTGTCCGCATCAAGAGCCCAAACACTTTTCCCTGTCCTTTCAACGTTGACAGTTTGGATCCAGTTGCTGCCAACGTAGCAACAGTCGATTGGCTCCACTCCATCACCCGTTTGTATAGGGATTCCTTAGCCTGAAGTGTCACGGCAGTGTGGCCAACCGCAGCCATTAAAACCTGGTATGCAAGAACAGCGTCTATGATTTCTTCCTTGTTTTGGTTGAACTCTTCCTTGGCAAATAAGACGTGGGAGGGGTTCAACTGTGCTTCCAAAACGATGACGGGGTCGATGCTTCCAGCCAAAATCTGAAGCGCATACTCCGCAACCTTCGATATGGCGGGAAGTGACGAGACGGACCTCAATGCATACTTGAAGAGCAATGATCGACATTGCAACGGGACAATGGGAGTCTATGATTGCGTAATCAAATTGAACCTTCCAATACAGATGTGCAGGTCACAATGCTCACCTTGGAATTCAAATGTTCCGCTGCAATTTTGGCAGCGACGGCACGAACGTCAGCGTCATCGTCATCCAGCAACTGGTCTAGCAAAAGCAGCAAATCCACGTAGAGAAGTTCGCTTGCTACATTCTGAGATAATGCGCCTGAAAACTTGGAAAGCAACACATACAGTGATTTTGCAACACTTGCACGCACGTATGTAGCCTTAGAAAAAATCGGTACTAAGAACCTGCGATCATCCAACAAATCGAATCTGCACTCACTGTCTCATCAAAACTCCACTTACGCATTAGTCCTACCAAAACTTGCACTCCGGCTTCACCGCCGCCATCGTCTCGCTCCACAACCAAGGTCGTCAACAAGGGCAAAAGTGCCGCAACCTCGTATGTGTTTTCGGTGACACTCAGTCGTTCAGCCAAGTCATCCGCAACAGAACCAGCAGGCACTGATTTCACGCTTGCAAAACTGCAGGAGCGAAAGTGCTCGCGGATCGCCTCGCTCGCCAGGATCTCGGCGGCGACGTAGGTTACTTGCTCGTATGACGACTTGGAGTGCACCATTTCAAGTAGTTTTGGCAGAATACGTGACCATTCCACAGATTCAGCAAAAACTGCGAGAGAGAGGTGCTGAAGAGCTTCAAGTTGGACTTCGTAGTCTACGTCGCAGAGGAACCGGAGAATAATAGCAGACTTGGATTCGAACGACGTATCCAAGGGGCCAAGGCATTCCAAAATGTATTGCGCGAGATTCTTGCGGAGATTGAAGATCCACGCGTGGGCCAACTTCAAATCGGTCATATCATAATGGTGTAGCAATTGAACAGAAATGGACCACGATTCCTTGATGTAAACCTGCACCAATGGGTTGTTCAGGCTCGAGGCTGTGGGAAGCCAATCTCTTTTTGCTAAGAAGTCGCGGATGAAACTAATGTATGCATCCTGAATTGCAGGAATGTTCAAATCTGTAAGGATCCAAATGGAGGTTCTCATGAGAGCTGGAATCTTAGATGCAAAGTCTAAAAAGCAGTTTGAATACAGAGGCACAGGTAAACCATTAAATCCACAAACCCAACAAGATGTCCGTCCCGGCAACGTCACGATGCAAATGTACTTGCACTAAGTTCCGCACAATCATTAAGATACCGTGGATCAGGTTAGGATGTGTTGACGAGGGGCTGTTCGACTGAATCGACGTCATGAGATGATGAACCTCGTCAACAAATTCTGCAGGCGGGATCAGTGACGCATACGCGCGCGCTGTAATCTCGCGCACTTTGTAAAAGGAGGAAGCCGCGCACTTCAAAACCAAGGGGCGAAAAGTGGAAAGCGTCAGGTGGGTGTTGTTGCCTTCTACAGTGGTCGGCTTCACTGTGTGTGCACACAAAATCAGTAAAAATCAAATTATTAAATGTAAACTCACGTCGGGCCAGGATGGTGAGAATTGGGTAAAACGCAGGATGCACTGAATACTAGAAACAACAACGACAGTCAAAACGATTTCATATCTTCCAGAAAATCCTTACATTTTCTCCTTCAAGCTCATACACAGCCGCCGTCAATTTCTGAATCATGAACGCATGCAATGACGGAAAGCGTGCAAAGAACTCGCGACCCGTCACGGTGTTGATGGCATGGTCTTCGTCGCGGTTCTTTTTGACGCCGAGTACTTTTGTCACAAGGGACGAGAACAGCATAGTCGCGCAGTTGCGGATGGGGAAGCTGAAATTCAATATTGTTGGACGAAGATGTCAGACGAAGATATCAGACGAAAATGGTTCACGACTTGAAGAATACCTTTGCGACGACAGTCCATCAATACAGAGAACAAAACAATCTGAGAAATAGTCCCGCATCAAGTCCGTTATAGTCGCGTCCGAGAGTAATCGTCTGGAAAAGCAACAGATGTCAGGTTCAGGTAACAAGCAAGAAAATGATATGACGACGAACCTGATGATGTTGTAAGCATGAACCTGGGGTAAATCCAGGTTCGTATCCGCATCCAGAGGCAACGCAGCTTTCGCAGCCTCAAAGAGCCGCTTCATGGTCTTTTCAAGCAACGAAGTCCGATATGGCGAATTCGCCGACAGGACGCCCAACACCCCCAGGGGCAATCCACCACTACGCCGCGTGATAGACACGTCCATGACTTCGGCTTTGTGAAGAAACTCTTCCAGCCAGCCTTGCGGGAGTGTGACGAGTGAAGGAATCTTGCTGCAAAGAAGGGTGGCACAGAGACAGTGAAAGCATGTGTATACCCCGGAAAAAGCGCCGAAATGACGAATCGATGTAAGAAGCAGCCGCAACCAGTCTCCAGCTGCGACAATCGTGTCAAGCTTGACAAATTGTACCTAATTGTGCTGCGTTAGCTTCTTGCGCTGTCAAATGGCCACCAAGCGCACCTCATTGCCTTCTCGGGGAAGCGGAGGCTTGCAAAGCACCACCTGAAGCGCACTACATGCTTCCTTCACCGTCCGAAAACATTCGTGAAGAATTCTTTGACTCTTTGAAACGGTGTCGCCTCCTCCTTCCCCAATAACAGCATCAAAATCTTCCCCTCCCCCGACACCATTCTCCTCTGGATTGAGACCTGGATAGTTCCCTTCAGGTGACTCATTGGACAAAACGACAAGCACCGTTTTCGTGGCCGTATGTACCAGATCATAAGCATCCAACAAGATCCGATTCCAAGTCTCGATTTCGGCTTTCTCCTTGATGTTATGATACTTGACTTCTCTAAGAATGGAGGCTAGAGCCAAAAAGAGCCCGTGCATGGGATGGGCACTGATCGAAGCAGCCAAATCTTTTTCGGCGATATTCACGTGCCTGCGTAGTAGCGAAAGAAGCTGCACAACAAAAGCAGCTGCCAAGATGCTCAATCAGAAAACCGAATATTGGACCTGTGGTACGTTACCTGGTGCGGAATGCGTCGCATTTATAGCCTCGTAGTCTGTAGAGATTCGCAATCGCTTGTGAGGCTCGGATGCAATATACTTGCAAAACACGAGCCGCAAAATGGACGCTCCTCCATCGGAATCTGAAGATTTGACCGAGTACAGCTGAAATCCCAACCAATTTCAGTCAAAACTCTATCCGACCAAAGGCGACTACGCACCATCTGAATCGCATCCTCTATCAGAAGTTGAATTTGTACATCCCCGAATCCTGGAATTTCCCCCTTCATACTCATGAGAAGACTGAACGCGCTTTGCCTATTTGGCTCATATGTGTCATTCAATAAAAGGGACGTCAACGCAAGCGCGCACGGGGCGTTGCTGAAGGTGTTGAATTGGTCTGAAAGACCGCGGTTGAAGGTGCTGTCCAGCGAAATCTCCTCCGCGTCGCGAATGGTCGTCAGGAGTACCAGTGCCGATGTGATGCGCGGAAAAGACGAGCCTGGCGACAGCGATAGGACCTGCAATCAAGAAAGGTTAATATCAAAACCACGTTCTACGAATGGGGCTCGCACCGCAAATTCCATCAGCCACCTCAAGAAGCTCGATTTCATCTCAATACGTTCCCTCACAGACCCAGCTTCGGCCTCATTCCCTCTTTTCATTGCTTGCACAAGATCCCGCTCGTTCGCGTAGAGACACCGCCGCATGCGGCAAATCAGCTTGTGCACGCCGCCAAACAGCTTCATCCGAAACTCGCTGACCGAGTCGGCACCGTTCGCACCCAAAAACTGCCTCATATAGGTCAGTTCCTCGCCCGTGGGCTCCGCAAGAGCGCGATTGGAGTCGCAGAGGAGCCCGCAGACGTCCGCGCGCACGTTAGCATCAGGGTGCGTGATGGCGATGGTGACTACGTGGTTGGAAAATTCCCGCGTAGCTGGGGCAAGAAAGAAGTCAGCTGGAAGAAAGCCAAGTGTTTTGCCAATTTTGAGCACGCAAATGCTCGCATGGAGGTGATATGCGGTGCTGATGTGGGGATTGTTGCTGCTTTGTAGAGTGGCGAGCAGCAGTTGGAAGTGGGTCCGTTTGCCCGAGAAGACAGTGCTGAGGAAACTTTCGCTGAGTGCGCTCCGTAATGCGACAGACGGATGAGTGAGCGCATGGCAAAGTGGATTGATCCAGATGGCGGATTGCAGGTGATCAAGGCAGACAGCTGTGTCGTCAAAAAGTGCAGCAAAGAAGCGGATAAGAAACGCGCTGATGCGACTGGAAATGGAAACAGTGCTGCGGATACGTGTCATATAAATGAGCGACGTATGTAAGTGGACGTTTGAACGCACTCACTTCATGGCATCGAAGCAGAGCGTCAAAAAGTCTGCCCGCAACGACAAAATCTCATAGGGACTGACCACCGTTAGCAAATGTGCCAGCAAGTCGTATTTCACCTTGAGCTACAGTTATAGCAAGAGCTGCTCCAAAGAAAGGCTTTCTCACCTTTCTCAACCAATCCGCATTCAACAAGCTGTCCACAATGTCGCGCAAAAAGGATGCCGGATCCCCATCTGCCTCCTTCCCATCCCTCAGCAACTTCACAATCTCCAACATGAAACCAAACACGTCCTTTAGCTTGTGCATCATAGAATCTACCGGATCTTCCCAAAACGTGAACACGAAGTCAAAGCATTGCTTCAAGACGGCATTCATCACGAATTCTTGTGAAGGAAGCGGCACTTCTGATTTGACTGCATCACGGAGAACACACATCCAACTGGCAAGGGTTTTGAAGGCAAGAATTCGGGTTGGCGCGTCACTTGATGTGTCAATAACCTGAATGATAAGAGAGTAGAGATGTGGAAAAAGAGGATTCGAGTCGCTTGTAGACGAAATTGAGAGGATTTTGGTATTGAGAGTTGTTAGAATGCCGCGGATAAAGCAGAGAAGCGAGTGGAATCGATCTGGGCTTTCGATACTTTCTCGGACCACCTTCGTGAGAATTTGAATCGCATTTGAAGAGGTGTCCAATTTGCCGTTGAAGAAGACAGGCTGAATCCAGGCACTGTCCGCGGCTGGAAAGAGAGTCTCCAACAACCAACACGTAACAATCCCTCCCATGAACTGACAATCGCGCACATAGATGCGCGGATCAGAAAAAGTGATTTGGATACAATCCTGTAACAGTTGATTCGCCGCCTCTTTCCAGGCAGGATCCATTTCAAGGAAGGAAAACACTTCCTTCGCAGCGTTTCTTTCAGAGATATCGGAACTTCCAAGCTTCGCAAACAGGGCTGCTATGGTCCGAAGGATATCGTAGCAAGCTCGTGTTTTCTGAGATAGTAACAGCGCGTCATCTAATGTCGAGAGAATGGTCAGGCTTCAAAGGTTTCAACCTCCGCTAAAAGGCAACTTTCTTGCTCGCTCACAGAGTTTAATCTCTTAATAAGGTCCTCGTGTACAGTTTTTACCAGTGTTCAACTCGCTAGAAAAGTTTCAGGCTCTATACGACAAGTGCAACAATCTTCACCCCGCATGCTGAAGTTTTGCAATCTCTCTTGTCTAGCTTCAACCGATTTTTTCATGAACAATTGAAAGGACGTTCGAGTTTCAAGGGCTCAGAGCGACGCCTTGCTTGCCAATATGTGTCCCGTATGCTGATAATTGCTGCCACCCTCTCATTTCCCACCGCACGTCGAACTACCCAGATTAGCGTCGCATTACGTCATCTTTACATGTGGGGGCATTCGCTCTTCAATACTTGCTTGATCCATACTTCGCTCAATCCTCGAACTAGATCCGTCTAAAACTAACCATTCAATCCAGTAACATCAATCTCGCGCTTAACGCGCGTCAAGAGAGTGACAAGCGAGGAAATCATGGGACTCAATTTGGATGTGACAACTGCCAGACCGACACTCCATTCCAAGGTATTAAGCAGTATGGAACAACATTTTCCAATATCGCTATAATCTGTAGCCGAAGTGGCAGCGGAAGTGGTTGATGTGAGTGCGAGGAAGGCGGACAAGCGAGATTCAAAATCAGATTTCACGAGCTGGGAAAGCGGCACATACGAAGCATCAATTTCAAGTAATGGCATGAGGACTTTATCTGACTCAATGATGCGCGAGTAAATGGAGAGCAGCACTGTCCGCGCGGCCTGTTCCTGGGCACAAAAGAAGGCGTCGCAAAAGACGGGAATGGCGACATCGGCGATGATGCGGTAGAGTGTGGCGGCATCGGCAGACGAGAGGGTCTTTGCGGAACGCAGGGTGGCCAACGCGTGTGCTGCGATGCGCGTTTTTAAGCGCGGTTCCGGTGCGTGCCGCGGTGACTCACCCACGGAGCGAAGCGCCGCCGTTTGCGCATCGAACGCCAGCAGCGATTCGCTGGCTGCAAACTGGCGCAGCGAGGCGACGAGGGCCGCGAGCGTCGCACTCGCGTCCCCGTTGGCGGCAACGTGCGCCACGCTCGCCACAAGAAGAGTCCACTCGCCCTTCAGTTTCATCGGCTGTGCGTGGTGGTGGCCGGACGAGGGTCGCGGCTTCTTGGCCTTCATTTGGTGGTCAAAAAGAAAAGATGGTGGAACTCCACAACTACAGGACACAGGAAGACTGTATTGCTGACTGACTCCATGAGAAGAGATATGGCAAACCTGGATGAACCAGACCCCTACACAGGTGGTGTCCATGCTTGTCACTTCTGGCGTAGCTGGCATAGGGCCATTAGGGAACAAGTTGCCTAGTGCGGGATCCAAAACGAGTACCCGCTATATCACCGTGCCCGCCCCGCTTGTTCACTGCATAACCACGTCCTCAAACATTAATAAGTTGAGGGTGCACATGCTCGGGACCCCCGTTGGCCCCTCACGTGCCCAGAACTAAATTTACCCGAGCGCCTGCCAAGCGAGTTTGTCTATCACTGCGTCACCATCAATGCCAACACATTCATTGAGGCACCACAGTGTCCAGGGTATCGTTGGACTGGCAGACAACAAACTTTTTCAGTTCGACGAGTTCATCGGAACAGACCTCCTTCCCATTTTTGAATAGTCTTACGACACGACAAGATAAGCGAAAACAAAATTTCAGTCAACAAATTCATTATGCATGTTATGCTTGTCATCGTCGCAGAGTCTGGTTGTACCGGTAACCGAAAATACAATCAAGTAGTATCAGTGAATAGATTCTGTTTAACCTATTTTCAATCTCTGAACCTGTTCTTTGCTTGCGAGGCTCCAAACTGTTCTGAACAGGAGCGCCTTGTTTTTGTGCGCCATGTTCTCTTATTGTGTGGCACCTTCTCTTATGTTTTCTAATTCTTTGCCGCATTTTTAACAACTGTCCAAAAGCCCGTTCGTTTTCACAGCTGCCCTTTCCACCTTACCCATTTAACCATACTATCTAGTTCAAATGAGTTCAAATGAACAAATCCCTGAGCTGCTGGCCAAGAAGACCCTTGCCCAAAAATGCTCATGGTTCAATAAACAACATCGACACCACATTGTCTGCTTGGACCTTCACGACCAGAATGTTTTCACTGATACACATACAAAATCAAGATCATTGACTTTGATGGTTCTGCATACGTTATCATGTAGATGGTGGTGTCTGAATTGAGTGTGACATGGATGATGGTGGATGAGCAACATGGAGTGAGTAACGCGAACTACCTATCCCTTGCTTCTCGAATGCTCTCCTCAAAACACCTCAAATCAATATGCCAATACAAGAATATCGCTATGGCCGTCTCGATGAACTTTGCAGCGTCCGTTCAACATTCCAATGTGCTGACAAGCGTGAGAGAGTGTTCGTCGTCATTACAGAAAGGGAAACCACTGTCCGCGCCTAACACGCGCGGCTCAATCCATCCATATTATGCGAAGACAGAGTGTACTTGATGAAGAGATGGGTCGGTTTCGTGTGTTTGACACTTCATGGCGCTGGCCGGGCGGCTTCCCGGAATGGATCCAGTCTACTTTGTAGCTGAGGATGATGCAAACAGGAAGCTCATCTTGTGAAGAACGGAGAGATCACGCCTGGGTGGAGGGTCAAAGCAGGGATCGCAGCTGCCTGCCCTAGTTGAGAAGAGACAGAACGTACTGTTCCTTTTGGTGTGACGGAGGTTGTGGTCCACGGTACATGGGCTTTAACATGTCGCGCAACCTCGCGATAGACTTGCGCTGCGTGCACTGAGCCAAACACGGCGCAGAAGATGACCACGGCCACTGTCGCCTGGCTCATGCAAGCCTGGAAATGTCAGGGTTCCTCAAGGGTTCCTGGGCCGTGGTGTTGTTTTTTGGTTGCCACAAAGGGCAGCAACATCCATCCACATCGACGCGTCGCCTCGCACTCGTAAAGGCCACGCGGATTGCACAGGGACTAGCGGGTTTCAGAACCAACAAAGTGGCATCGTCGCAGCATGCCAAGACTCCATTCCAGTGAATCCGTACTAAACTTTGGGTACTCCCATCTCGGCGAAAGAGGATGATTAGAGTGTGGCTTTTCAGAACGTGGCCCGCACTAGGTGGCCATGGCGCATGTTTGGAATGCGACCCCTGACACAACCGATGCTTGTGTGACGTGACAAAATTTTATTCGGTAATTACTAGGGTTTGCAAGACACGATGCTTAGTCATCGGAATGTCTGAGCAACCGTTTCAAAACAATTCACCATTCATTTTCAAGTTGCTGATACCGATTACGGCACGCTTGGATATGGAAGTATGGATGTACATGGTTGCTGACTTCTCGACTGCCAAACATGCCTCATCAAGACCACCAAGCTCTACACCCATCGTCAGATGACTTTCGTATCCTGTTTCAGAATTCATTGTATGCGTCCAAAAAATTGTTCGGAATGCGATTTTCAAAGGTAACCAGTACCATGCCGATAAAAGGAGGTGAAACCATCCTAAACGTATCGTGGAAGCGTTGGAGCCAATGACCTCCCATGGAACGGCCGCGCAAGCGGCTGAAATGGTCTATTTCGTCAAGAATTCTCCGCCATACCTTGTTGGAACGTACCTCTGCTATGCGATGACGCCTGTGACTTGGATTGTGTCGATAGTGAGTCCTCCCCTTTCGGCTCTCCGATACATGCACCAAACATTCGCACTCGATACAAAAAGTTCCTCATCGGCATCATTATTCGCGGTGCAAGCAAAAGGGCGACAGCCCTTGGTAACACCTACTCCGTGTTTATGGAACACGCATTTTCAAAAGTCAACACGGCTCTCGTGTCAATGTCAGTCGGAATCGCAATCTCATTTACATGTCTGGCTCTGCTCTTTAGTAACTATGGGGATGCTGCGTCCACAGACGCGAGAAATGTGCAATTCACCGTGTTGGATCTGTCTATCGCCATCTGGGAGTCGGGCTATTGCTACTATATTTGGCTTCGCTCCCAAGGAATCCTGCAGCGCCAGAACCAGATTGTCTACCATCTCTTTCTCGTCCTGAGAGTGTCCAACCCCATTGTGTTTGTGATTCAAGCCGCCTCTGGCATCTACTCTACCTTTGTCAACACTGATTCAGCCAGCAATCTTCACAACTATATTGGATTTGCTGCATCCGTTGCCATCATCATTTTCGGTGAGTCGGCGTGTCGAATCTTGCCTAAACGCCCTCACTGACTGAAGCACACAATCCAGACACCGCCCTCCTGGCATCTTTCATTCAGTACCTCTATCAGAACCGAGGAAGCCTGGACCCAGCCAACAGCGAGTCCGAGACGGAGTACCTCAACATGGTTGAAGTCACGACGAAAATGTCCATCATCTCGTCATACGGTATCGTCGGCTCCATCCCTTGGATGCCTATTCCGTTCCTGTTGATTATTGGTGAGAATGAATGAATATGTTTTGTTGTTGTAGTCTCCAGCCTCTAATGTGAGCACCCCCCTTAGCAATCTTGCCCTCCCAGACCCTAAACTTTGCAATGTTTGAAGCGATCGCTTTCACTCTTGCCGGTCTCTGCGTGATTAACCTCGTGGCGATGAAGGTTCGTTTGGAGTCTGTCTCGGAGGCTAAAATTGCTGCAGAAAGTGGAGTGGAGAAGGTTCGCTACAAAGCGTGATCAGGGGTTATCCCAGTGTTGACGAGGGGGAAATGAATCGTTTAATGTTTATGTGAATTAGTGTTGTACAAAGTACCTCGGTCGGACTCCTATTTTTTGATGCTGGTTTCCTGCCATGAAAGCATCCTTTGTAAACTGAACTTTCTACTAAACGCATCTCCTTTTTGAAGTATTTACTTTTTACTTTCATTCCCTGAACCGCTTGGGGGCTTTAGTTTACTGTCAGCCGATGGTTGGCCTCACTTTCGTTCGCGTCGGTTGATTCTTCCGCTTTGCGCAATAATGTGAAGGAGGATCAAATTTATGTGAAGTGAGATATGAAATTGAATCTCGGTTTTCGCTTCATTGTAGTGTTGTTTGAATTTGTAACCAACTGAAAGCAATCATGCTGAAAGTACCTACCTTTTGCTTCCCTTTTTTTTGTCTTGAGGAGGTCGCAATGCAAGAGCAATCTTGCTGCACACAGGAAATTCCCATGAGCAAGAAGCATCCGATAAAACAACGCATCAATTATTTCATCCCCCAAAACGCACCCGCGACCCCTCTCCTGTCCGCCGAATCAAACCCGCTCCCCTCAATCACCTCCCCGCGCACGTATCCCATCCTCTTCCCAGGCACGACAAACAGCGCGTCATCGAGCTCGGCGGCACCCACGCGCACGTTCGCAAACGTGACCTGCGCGCTGAGGGGCAGCACCGAGACGGGGATTTCCACACGCACAGGGAACCCCCACGGTAGCTGCATGTGCAGTACGTCGCGCAGCGAGCGCGCGTGCTCGTGGCGGAGGCCGAGGAGGGAGAGGAGGGGAAGCAGGGTGCTGAGGGAGATGGGGAAGTGCGGGGCCCGCGAGGGTGGGGTGGTGGGGGTCGGTGGGATATAGGGACCAAGGGTGCTTTCGAGGGCCTTGCGGGCCACCCAACCAAAGAGGCTGCTGGTGCCGGAGTCTGGGGGTGGGTCGGAAACGGTGGGATCGTACATCCAGATAGTGGCGGCGACTTCTTTGCGACTCTCAGTGACGCTTTGTGGGCGTCCAACTTGGACGTCTTTGGTAGGGTCCGCGAAGGTTTCCCAACTGTAGGCAGGCGGAACGGGAGGGGGTAAACTTGGGCGAAAGGCTTTGAGCTTGTCTAGCGGTTTTTCATTGGCATCGACAGACGGCGGTGTGAGGGAAAGTTGAGGAGTCGGGTCTTCGGAGGCCCAGTCTTGATCGGCGTTTACGATACTCAGCGCGCCACCGCGCGGTGGCACGATAGATACGGGACTCATGGATGCAGTAGGGATCATGAAGGCGGGGAGGGGATGTACGTGGAGGTGTTCGTCCCGCTTCTTTTGGGTGTAGACGAGGTTCTTGACGCTGTAGACAGCGCATTTGTAAGGTCCAATCTTGTCTATGCGTTCGCTTTTGAAGAGGAGGCCCGTTTGGAGGCGGGTCACTTGGACGGCTGAAAAGTCGAATTCGGGTGTTGCGACCTGGCAGAAAGGGAATCAGACACGTTTCGAGGCCAGCGCGAAAACGAACGCACCAGAGGGGAATTGAGCACGATGGAGATTTCTTCCTCTAAATCTTGGGCAGAGAGTGTGAAATCGTGAGGATAGATTTGTTGAACGACATGTCGCTGGTGATCGCAGAGAACGAGTTTGGGGCCTGTCAACCGGGTCGTGAGCCCTCCACCACCACTGTAGAGAATCCTATACCGAATATGCACCATCTTTCGTCTCGGTAAAGATCAAACTGATATCGCCGCGAATCCAGCTCAGGCTCTCGAATCCAACGAGGGTGGTATCAATGCGCACGCTTGTCCCCTTCTTGTGAATCTTGCAGATATCGCTGGGACAAAGCTGCGAGAGAAAGGGGAGCCAGTTGGAGCTAAACTCCCACTTGAGCTCAAGATAGAAATCGTTGAGATCCTTGGCCAAGGTTTCGAGAAGTTGGCGCCCGGAGGAATGGAACCATCTTCCGAGCTCGGAGCGTGTGGCCAGTAAAATCTATGATGCGTGGGAGGTAAGCGCGCATGTGTGCTGCGGTGGTGTCCGCCACCTCCTTCAATGTGTCGCGACTGCCGAGGGCGGCCGCCTCGTGGATCGCGCGCCATCCGCTCGCGTTCTTTGCGAGGACCAGCGACCGCGTCGATCCGTGGCCGAGAAGCACCGCTGCGCACGCACCGTGGTTCAGCGCGAGAGCGAGCGAGAGCAGATGGTGGCCGCGCATCGTCGCGCCTCCGTCGCCGCGCGCTTCGCCGTTGCTTTCGTCGAGCGCCGCGCGCAGCGACGCGGCGTCGTTGGCGAAGACGAGGCGGAAGAGGGCCTCCATTCCAGGGTTGCGGGAACCACCGTCCATCACCTTTTTATTGCACCCCACCTCAACACGCTGGACCTCATTTACACGGGCAGCTTCGACCCTGTCACCATATCAATAACCTGCAGGTTCAACAGATCAGTGCACGAGTTGAGCGCCTATCCAGACAACAAGAGCTTACCCTTGCTATGCCCGGTGTGTTCAGAATCGGTCCAACGATGGGCAATGTCCGTAGAAACGAGATGGCGACAGGGAAAAAGTCACTACAGTCAAGAGACGCGTAGGATCAGTGAATCGTTTCGAGGTATAGGATACGAGGTGAATGCTTTGACGTGGGCTCCACCGCGACGCGCGATTCGATTTCGCTGCAACTTCCACGGCGACGATCCTAAACAGCATCCATACCCAACCAGTTCGTCCACTATCAAATATCCTTCCATGAATTCCCTCACGCATAACAATCATAACATAGTTCCTCACTTTGCACCATGAGGATCGTGCGTCCACATGGATATAGGACTTCCCCCGGTTTGACGTCAAACGGATCCTACAACCACCACACAGATAACACACCCATACAGCCATGAGGCGCTCCAATAGGCTTCCATCGGAGTGATCCAGCCAGCATGCATCCGATCCACTCACCCAAAGAGATTGATGAAGCCAAACATCTCGACGCAGACGCCTACGAAGGGCCTCCGAAGCAGCACGAGTGCAATCCCACCAAAGAAGCACAGCGACCCGCGCAGCTTCGTCGGCCGCGAAAAGAAGGCGACGGTCCTCTGCGCGCCAATCAGAAGAAGGAGGCCCGCCAGGAAGAGGAGGTTGCCGATGGCGAGCAGACCGCCGTCAAAGAGCATCGCGATGCCGAGGAGCATGGACAGGAGGCCGGACACCGTCAGACCAACACCGGTCTTCTGCGACGAGGACAGCCACATTCGTCTTCTTTTTTGGGTGCCCACTCACCCGCTCCTCTGCGCATAAGCCACCGCTGCACTGGGCAGAGAGAGAGAGAG
>MU615177.1:0-14555 GCA_025201725.1 Chytriomyces sp. MP71 | reverse complement strand
CAGATTGGGCCCTTTGCTGCGCCTAAGGCGATTGTAATTGTGAATGATCTGCCAAAGACGCGAAGTGGCAAGATTATGCGGCGCATTTTGAGGAAAGCTGCAGGTGGGGAGGTGACATTGGAGGATGCGGAGGATGATGAAGCGATTCGGGCCAAGTTGGGTGATATCTCGACGTTGGCAGATCCAAGCGTTGTGAAGCATATTGTGGAGAAAGTGAAGAAGGCTGGGCTATAATACCGCCTCTGTGAAGCTTGCTGTGTTTGTTGGTTTTGCGTTCCATAGTTCGTTTCTAGTTGGTAGTCTGTTGTGTTGATAATTGAATGAATGACATTTCACCAACGCCCAAAGTCAATCACATTTGTTTCCCATACCAGGAACCAACACAAGTGTTCATCACTTGTAGCTACCCCCTCACTTTCGAGTCGCGCAGTGACGGCCCCCATATTGTAAGCTTTGCCGTCTGTATTCCACTTTCGCTGACTAACCCCGTCCAAAAAGCGGCATGGGTGACTTTAGCCGTCGACTCCGCGTCCTCTCCGTGTCACTCCAAACAGCCAATACAACGCCCATTAACTATTATATATATAGAGAGAGAGAGATATAAGAGCCCACATGCTTGACGCAATCCGCGTGCCCAGGAACAGATCACATTCTGTACACTGATGCTGCGATGTGAGTTAAGAAGGTTCTTGGATTCTTTTGAAGTGCGACTCGTCTTCGGACTCGATGAAGAATTAAACAGCATGTGCTTGGATTGGAAAATCGCATCCTGGTTTACCAGAAATCAAAATCAAATTCAGTTCAGAGCCTGTTAAAATCATGATTCTGAAGTGTCCCAATGCTACCTTCGGAATTGGCTAGAGAGCGGCTCCCTGTGATTGCAGTAAACGAAAAGTTGCGTTTGTGAATTATTCTCAAAAGGCCTCTTGTGAGATCATTTGTAACAGTTGGGCCGATTCAGCCGCAAAAGCAGAGTTCATCCTGTATGGCAGTGAAGGTTGGGAGACTGACTTGGCGACTAACTCGGCCTTCCCACGATGATACTTGAATGGAGATGGAAAAGGAAGTTGGCCTTTTGGTGAAAAAATAAGTTGAAGATTCAATTAATTTTTTGTAAATTTTTTTTCGAGTCGCGGAATATACGGTTCTTCGATTGTGAGCGGGGCGGAGGGTAAAACGTTCAAGAAGGTGAATTGCCCCTCTTAATTTGGATTCTATTTAAAATTGTCTGTTCCCAACTCTAGATCTAACAGTAAAGTTGCTGAACATTCTTCGCAGAGTCTGTACGGCTTCTTTCGATATCCGCCTCGAACCCAAGCAGGAAGCTACCCTTGCGCTTCACTTCACCCCCGAGATGGAAGCCCAGGAGCTTATGCTTGTCGTCAACGTCGACTACTATGACTTGGTGAGCCCCCATTCACTGCTGCCTTCCCCATCTTCGCGCGTGGCTCACCTCATTGTTTCCCGCGCAAAGGACGAAAGCCCGCGCCGCCTGATTGTCATGAAGCTCCCGTCACTATCGCGCCCGCTGACTGGCTTCTGGACCTCCCGGGAATCAGTGTGCTCGTGACCTTCGGTGCCCTCTTCTACTTTGGTGGAAAGTACCTCATAGCACAATACTTTGATGGTGTAGCAGGTGTCGGTTTTTCACCGGTAAAGACTTTTAAGCGAGTTGTCAATGTTCTCTGTATTTTGCGCCTATGATCTCCTTTTATCTCCTTCTGGTGTGTGCAGCACCATTGGTGTCACCGCAACTGCAGTGAGTATCTAAACTGATGCGCTGCACTGCGTCATCACCTAGACTACTTATATCATCAGCTTTACAGCTTCTGGACTCCCGCACGCTCGCTCAGCAGCGCCCTTTCGGACTCATACTTCTTTTCGATTTCAGAAGCCACATACTCCTTCGTCTACAGGTTTTGTTTAATCGTGCGGATGATGTCACTTAATCGTTTCTCCTTCAAGTTCGTTTTATTTACCAGGTCCTCATTTCCACCTGCGTCAAGATCTGATCGCATGGTGTGTGTCGCAAGTTTGTTCAAACTCCGTGTATCGGCGCTGTGATCACCGATGCCGAAGGAAGTACAACTTAGTCACACAAATTCTCATTTTATTAATGTTTCTATTTGTAAATGAATATATGAACGTTTTTGGACTTATGTTTTGGCTTTGTTGCGTATCTCATGTTTGATTTGAAAGGCAAACTAAACACTCAAAACCGAACACAGCTCAAGACCCTCTTTCTGCAGGTATATAAGAGCTGCGCCGAAATCCGCTCCACCATAAGACGGATTCGCAACAGCAGGCAGCGAGGGCAAGAAGTCTGCTGCCTCCACTGGAGCAGGAGCAGGTAGTGCCAAGAAGGCCAAGAAGAGTGCGGCGGAGATCCGGGCCGAGGTAGAGGCCAAGAAGGAGACCTTGGATGATGAGTGGATTCCAGACAATGAACCGTTGGTTCTTCAGCCAGGATTGCCCCCTCTGCGATCCAGATTTGGGCAGTGAAAGAATGTTTGCCTTGTACTAAATTGTCATGTATTAACGTGCTCCTCTCCTTTTCTGCATCTATTTGGGGAAGCTACACAAAAAAGGGGGCGCAAATCACACCAAATGGTCTTCGCCACGCGCCTTCCGTCCCTTCTTGTCGTCCGAAGCCGCGGCCTCGCAACGGCGTCGCTTCGCGACATCCGTGCTGCTGATTCGATCCTGTCTCCCTCCGCGGCCAAGAAGACTATTCCACCCAACAAGGACCTCGTCTTTGGCCAAACTTTCGCGGACCACATGCTCGAGATTGACTGGACAAAGGCCGACGGCTGGGCTCCACCTCGTATCCACCAGTACGGAAATCTGAGTTTGGCCCCGAGTGCGACCGTCTTTCACTACGGTATGGAGTGCTTTGAGGTGGGTGCGCGATTATCGGTGACGTCACTGGGCTGCCGGTTATCAGGGAGCACGGACAGGCCAGGGGAAGACCATTCATTCATTCAGGCTTGAAGAACGATGTAGCATGGGACGTGAACTGGGAAACGGAACTACTGGAAGCTTCGGCTCGGAAGGATCCGATACATTCCGATCCTGTACAAACGCATCTCCCCCCACACACACAATCTCTGATCCACCATTCATATACACCAACAGGGTATGAAAGCGTACAAGGACGCGAAAGGAACCATCCGCATGTTCAGGTATGTGGAATAACGTTCGAATGCTGCTTAATGTGTTCACCAACATCACAAAAAGACCCGATATGAACATGAATCGCTTCCTGCGTTCGTGCCAGCGTCTTACGTTGCCCGATTTCGACAAGAAAGAACTGCTTGAGTGCATCAAGAAGCTGGTGTTGGTTGACGAGCGGTGGATCCCAAGCGAACGCGGATACTCCTTGTATCTCCGCCCCACAGCAATTGCCACGCAGGAGTCTTTGGGTGAGTCGCAAAGAGAAACATGGTTCGCCTGGCCTTTGTTTCTCGACCAACCCACTTCGCAGGTGTTGGTCCCTCTTCCAAGAGCAAGATTTTTGTCATTAGTAGCCCCGTCGGACCGTACTACAAGACGGGCTTCGCGGCTGTTAGTTTGAGCGCGACTTCGCACTACGTGCGCGCCTGGCCTGGAGGAACTGGTGACGCTAAGGTGGGCGGCAACTACGCGCCAGGCATCCGACCCCAAATGGAGGTTGGACAGAAAGGATACGCACAGAACTTGTGGCTTTTTGGCGAGAACGACAACTTGACCGAGGGTGAGCTGTGAATTTCGTTTTGTGTCCTTGCCTTGGTCCTTCTGAAACGGAACAGTCGGCACCATGAACCTCTTTGTCTTCTGGAAGAACCAGGATGGCAACCTTGAGCTCGTGACTCCTCCCCTGGACGGCACCATCTTGCCTGGTGTCACGCGCGACAGCATCCTCACCCTTGCCCGTCAGTGGGGCGAGTTCAAGGTTTCGGAGCGCTCCGTCACCATGCCCGACGTCACGCAGGCCATTGATGAGGGTCGCCTCTTGGAGATGTTTGGGGCCGGTACGGCGGCCATTGTGAGTCCAATCAAGAACATTTACTACAAGGGCCGAGACTGGGCGATTCCGTTGGACCCCAAAAATGCGTCGAGTCAGGCGGGTGTGTTGACCAAACGATTTGCGGATACCATCATGAGTATCCAGTATGGTGAGGTGGAACACGAGTGGAGCGTTGTTGTGAAGTGATTTGGACTTGATTTGACTGGCAATCTACTTCATCTGGTGAAATAAATACATTGTGTTATTTTCATTCTGCCTGAAACGAACGCAGAACAGTGGACATTTGGCACTGGTCATTTAAGTGCAGGAGGCTGCTAGGTAAATTTAGTGCTTTATCTCGTGGCTTGCCGCGTTGTCTTGACCGACAATGACCACTTGATTTCCTAAACCAACCAAATGACTTGGAATCACATTGACTCACGTATTTCGGCGACCGCTACCTTCCTTACGTTCTTCCAATTTGAACTGCCTTGAAGGTTGCATAATTCTCGAAGTCGCAATAACCTCCCTGTTTTCTTTGGCGAGGTTACCGATGACTCCGAACCAACCCATCTCCGTCCTGTTCGTGTGCCTCGGCAACATTTGCCGGAGCCCCATGGCTGAAGCTGTGTTTGCCTCGGTCGTGGCCGAGCGGGGGCTGCAGTCCTCGTTCGCCAAGGTGGACTCGGCAGGCACGGCAGGTTACCACATCGGCGACGCCCCGGACGACCGCAGCGTGGCCACCTGTCGCAAGCACAACGTGATCGTCACCCATCGCGGGCAGAAGGTGAAATCCACGGACTTCGAGGCGTTTGACTGGATCCTGTGCATGGACGACTCCAACTTAAGCAACCTGCGAGCGATCCAGTCAAAGGGAAGCAAGGCAAAGGTCATGCTGTTTGGCGAATTTGACCCCGAGGGCATGCGTGTTATTGAGGACCCTTATTACGGTGGCATAGATGGTAGGTGACCTCCACTTTCGCCACATATACTTCATGCCTCTTCACCACCTCCGTAACACTCGCTTACAACCCGTACATCTGTGCGAATAGGTTTCGAAATCAACTTCCAGCAAGTCACTCGAGCATCACACGGATTCTTGAAGCATCTCGGACTGTATTGAAACGACCACGTCTGTTCAGGATACTTTAGGCTTCCAGGTGTATTGGGACAGTAAAGCAACCCATGCAACTCCAGCGCATCCACTAACATCATTCCTCGCGTGCAGCCGATTAAAAGTGACAAATCAATATACATGAATGCCTCCGGCAATAGGCCACACGCTTTTCAAATTACATTGGCTTACGTAAGTGTCTACATACTTTTCACCACAGCCGACGAGTGTGCGCCCAGTCCTTCTGAAATGGAGTCTGACGTAACCCCAAGCACGAGCCACACCAGTTAATTTCCATTTTGTAAGACTGAAGGCACAATATGGTCGTGGGTCCTGCCGGAAAAAGGCGGGAGACGAGCATGATTCACATAGTTCCAAACCCGGTTGAATACAGATGAAAATAATAGTTGACGTTTGGTTGTTCCATTTTTTCCGTCTTTGGCTGGAAACTTTCTCGCACTCTGATTGGCTCATTGTTTTCTAAGAAATTAGAAACTCTTTCGGTCCAACTTTCAAGTAATATATTCTTATTAGAGGCCGCAGTGGATAGTGTGACAAATTCAAATCAGTAGTGTACTTGACCGTGAGGAAAGAGGACTGGGCGCGACATCGGGGGGGGGAGGGGGGTCAGAACCTCACGATCTTGCTACGCCGAACTTATGCCCAACATAGGATTAAAACAAAACATGATTAAGCTATAGAACTCAATATGATGTTAAGTTCCTACGTTCTTAAAAAGATAATATATACCGTAGTTATGATGTTATCCCATTTAGTGAATGAGGTGAGACTGAAGAATAAAGTGAGCCCAGCACAATAAAGGGTGCAACTCCTCCACGGACCACGATACAAGACACTGCACAAGATTTCAAATACGTCACTCAGTAATGGAGAATGCTTTGACATGGTTACCCACTATGCTCTTACGCGTCACGTCACAGCCTCGTGGGCAAGGGATTGTTTTTTTACAGGCATGCAGTTGAATGTAACCTGCCATTGCAGGTCATGTATGTTATTTACGTGGTAGTAGGGAAGCTCAACAGCGGAATTCATGTAAGTGATTAATTAATAATTCCAATCGAAAATTCAATCTCCAATGACGGCCAGAAGCGCTCTTTGAAATGGAGGAATTGCCAACAATGCCGAGGACGCAATCCCTACAACAACAAACGCCACTGGCGCGAATGGGGCCGCCTCCGCTTCCTCCATCAACAAAGTTGCAGTTCCAATCCCGTGTGCACTCGCTCCCATCGCTAGCCCCCTCACATACGCGTCCTCCGCTCTACATAACCGCAAAACCAGCCTCCAAACAGCCACGGTAAACACCCCAGTAAGGATTGCTGTCAGGCTTGCAATACTCGCGTCTCCATCCACATAGCTAACGCTCGCGACGGCGATGGGAGTTGTCACAGTCCGCAGCACAATGCTGCGTCGCACGAGCGTACTTTCAATCGAAAATGCGCGCGCGAGGCCTGCAGTCGCGAAAAGGGAGGCCGCGCTAACAGCAAGGAGGGATAGCCCTGCGTCGACGGCGCGCCAACCGCGTAGTATGTGCGCGCGAGAGAACATGGGAAACGCCATGGCGACTACGCTGGCGTTGAGGAGGTATTGTATCCAGTCGCCTGCCCTCATGGCAGAGGCTTCGTCAAACTGCAGACCTTTGATGGACGCGCCCGAATGAATATCAGAAATAGCAGTGGAAAATGGTATGTGGGCAGCAAGAGCTGTGAGCTCAATCAGGAGCCAGCAGACAAGGGCTGTCGTGGCGACAGGATTCAGTAAGTCTGCAGCCCATTGCCAATTCGGGTGAGACCGAATACGCGACTCAGATTGGAGCAAACGTAGCAAAGAAAAAGAGGTAGGTAGTGCGGCCACGAAGCCAACGTTGGACATTACGACGCGGATGTTGTGTGATTCTAACAGAAACGGTTGCGCACACAAGCACACCATCACAATGCCAAATGCCATAACCATGAACCAAATTGGAAATGGTATTGTTGCTCGCATCGGTTGTGGTGGTACCCTCGCCCTATGTTGCGAAGACGGCGAGTTCATCCTGTCAGATCGTCGACCCACGAGTTGACACAGCTTGTCACGTAGGGTATGCGACCCCATCAAAAGCAGCGCCGTACAAGCCAAAGTAATCGGTGCCGCAATAATCAGAATTGCCATGAGCTTGATCAGATCGAGCGGTGGCACTCTGGGAACAAGGAGCGGAAACCCAATCATGGCAGGCACAAACAGCATAGCGAGCCATGAAAGAAGCAAGTCTGCTGCTGGAAGTAGCAGCCATTCAGCGCGAGACACGAGGGATGGGCTAACGAGACTTGCAAGACACAGCAGGATGAAGACCAAAGCAGCGCCCACCACGCATCCTGGTAGACTCACGCGGATCTTGGCAAACAGCTTATCGCAGGCATCGCTAATGAGCTGAAAAACCATCATGCCAATCATAGCTCGCACGAGGCTGACTGCATCTTCGTGGCGACTTCCATGTGCTGTCAAATCAGCCTCGTCCTCAACTTCCACTGAAAGTTGGATTTCAACGCTGGATGGATGTCCATCAATCCTGTCTATCCGCTTAGCGCCATCATTTGTGATAAGGAAGTCGCCGACAGTTCCCATAGTTGAGGCTTGAGATGGGTCGATCATGACAAGCGTGATTCTATTTCTAATCCCCCCCCCTCCCCCTCCCCCTCCACTGTCGCCCAAAGCGTCAAAACTGTAGTCGTTCCTCCTGTTTTTCAATGAAGTCAACTTTTCCTTGTCGGCTTTCTCTTTTTTAATAAAAAGTATCATTTCTGAGCAAAATGATGTGTGGAACTCGATGAACAAGTGGCCACACTGTTTATTGTGTTTGGATGGAATAATGTGCTGGATGTCGATTGGAAAGCTCAACACAAAAAATCCGCGCGCGCTGACAAAAATGGAAGCTTGGAAGAAAAAGAATGTTCCTCTTAAAAAAAATTGAATTCAAATCAGAATCAAACAAATTAAATGGCTGAAGAAGTTGATATACGAATCAAATTGCCCAAGAATGACTTACAGTGTGTGGTCCCTTCAGTGTTGTACCTCCAATTTATCAGTGTTCCACTGGTGCTATAGACCAAAATGTCCTTGTTGTCGGACTCCACTATATAATAATAAAGTGCTGGAGAAACAGTTGGATCAGTTTTATAATGACTGCGACAATATACATTGCGACTACGGATTCTTTGAATGGGATCGTGAATCTCATCTGGAAGTATGTCAATTTTCTTCTCAACAGTGTCCATTTTGTTCAGAACCAGTCGAGTTTTAGAAAATCAAGGAGCAATTTGGATTGTATTGAAAATAATCCACGAATCGATAGCATTTGATTCAACGTCCTGTTCACCTCCTTTGATTGCTCACTATGTGTTCGATAACTCAGACTATATTTGGACTTATTTGTTTGAAGAAAAAAATGATTATAATTGACGTATTGGTTGCACTGGTCAAAAAATTACCAGAATATTGTGCTGTATTCGAAGAAAACAGAGGTTCGATCACAAAAACAGTCTTTCGAGACTGCGAGAAGAGTTGTGGATCGATCCAAATGTTATTGATGAAATCATTCGGAACCAGCCAGCAATCCAAAAGAGACTACTGAAGCATCTCGAATCAGAGTCTGCCGATCGAAGAGTTGTTTCATTTAAAAAGACCCGTAAAAGTCCTGTTCCGAAGTGATTTCATCCTCATCTGTGCCACTGCTACCGTACACTTGATTTAAGAAATTTTTTATGACTTGCCGTCCATTCTCCAACATACGGACAGTCACGTTGCCATCAATGTCCAAGTCTTTCAGCGTAAGTCTCTCAAGCTTGCCTGGCATTTATGATGAACAGTTCGCACAGATATTGTATCATCAGATGATTTCTTTGACGTGTCACCACCATTCTGGTTGGGCTTTCTGCCAGTGGACACGTGAGCCACTTTGAATCGACTTTTTTCAGTTACACGACAACGGTATCAACAATCATCTCTATTCACTCCGTCCAATTCCAAAATATGCGAATTTGATTGAAATTCATAATGCTGTTTGATCACATTTGCTGTTTCGAAGATAGTGTGATTGGATCGACGCAATTGAAACCAATTTGTCACAAAAAGGACATTTGAATTTCGCGAATTGACACTCTTCCATATGTTTATTTAAATTCCGATGCAAGGCTTTCTCCTTACAATTCTTATTTGGACACAATACCATGAATGGGTGAAGTTTTGTCTCAAGCTGTTTGTTGTTGACCAAGCTGCTTGTCTTACACAATCGGCACATATTTCGAATTCGACGAATACATTTGCTACACACAAAGTGGTTGCCACCATTGGAACACTGAATGATTGGTAAGTTTAATTTATCAAAGCAAATACAACACGTCAAGTCTGATGCCTTTAATTCTACTAAATACCTACAATACTCATCTGAGCACCCCTTACAAACAATATCAGTCACACTGCTTCAACTCTCTTATTGTGAAATTCATCTTTCATTCCTTCAATTTTCTTTTCATCATTGTCATAATCAATATTGCCTACTTCAGGGTTTTTGATTGTGTCATCAACTACATTTACATATCCTTTTTTTGTTGTTCGACTAACGGCTGTGTACCACATGTCTATTTTCATTCGATTCCATTCATGGATTGTAAATGGCTCATAATTGACTCTCCTTGAACTTGATGTACTGTCAAACAATAGTTCACCCAAAAGTACTTTTGAAACTGGTCAGTTGTAATGGCCAGCTTCTCCTTTGTCAATATCTTCTAAACTTATACTTGGATCAATTTTTCTAACAGTATATATTGCACTATTTATTATCTTCAATGCTGTATAATTTCTATTAGCAATTAATGGAGTTCCAATCATAATTGACACATCTTGAGAATGTGGATCATCAGGATTCTTTGAAATCTTGAGCACCTTTTTTTTTTTTTTTCAACTTTTCACATTTGATCATAATTTCATTGATTTCCATTCATTTTTTGTGAGTGTAAGCCAAATTGACTATAGTAAACTTGTCATTGTTTCAAAGTCTGATCGGTTCAAGGTAAACCACAATATCAAACAATCTGGACAATGAATCATCAGAACAGTGGTTTATAGTAAGTAGTGTAACATTGAAATCAACGAGTTCTTTCAATGCCAATGAATCCATGTGGTTTCTGTGAACCTTTCCACACTTGGAAGTTGACTATAATCACCCACCATAACTATTTTAATATTTGCTTTTAATTTAACAAAGTATAAGATTTTGTACACTTCTGACTTTAGAATGCTTACTTCATCAATGAAATATCTGCTTGCAATTTTCACAGCTTCACCTAAATCAGATGTCCTTTGTTGTCAAATATGGAAAAAGTAATGTACAGTTTGTCCATTTATAAGTCTCGCAGCCTTGTTAGTACTGGCCAACTTGACATATGTCCCCTGTTTCAATTTCTGCTCAGTCTGACCCAAATCATACGACTTTCCACAACCTGCTAATCCTGTAAGTAATCTGGAATAAAGTTGCTCAGTGGAAGGAACCCAATTCTCCATTTTAATTCATGGCTGGATTTTCTGACAAATTTTTGTGATACTTTATATTTTATCTTTTCAACAGGCTCTGTATGTTCGTTGTTTTTTTTTAGTTTCCAATTCCTGGAACACACTCCAACTCATTTCCATCTTCAACAACAGAGTCAGTCGTCAATCGAACAATTCTACCCCCCGATTTCATTGCCAATTGATGTAATAACATATTGCTGTTGTTGATAACCTGCCAGTATATTGGAATAGTATTATGGTGCTTTGGTGTCTTTGCCTTTGTTGATACCTGAAAAATGTCATAATCAATTTTAGTATACATTGTACTCTCATTTGAAAAATAAGCTCGCACAGCATCATTGAAGCTCATTGTAAAGTGATCCTTAAAGATGTCAACTGATGTCTTGTTGAAGCTGCCAATAAAGAAATTAACCCTATAATCGCTTCCGTCCATTGAAGCGGTTGGAGTTTGGTGGGCGTGCTGTGTTGTAAAATGGTCAGTAAAAGGGTAAAAGCCATACCTTGTCTCCATTTGAGTCAGTGGTTCAATTCGAATTCAGCTTACGCCCAAAGCAACAACACTCGTGCTACGTGGCTTCACTCCTCTTGAACACAATTTCACCTCTACTACCCTATCTCCTAAAAGAGACAGCATGGATCACCAAGATCACCAGGCTGGGTTCAGGTCACCAATCTGAGGCAATTGCAGAGCAGTTCAGGAGATCCACCTGCAGACATACTGAGGAATTAAAGTTGGGGGCAGTGATTTAACTTGCGTCGAGTCTTGAAGAGACGTCATTTCGCAGGAAATGAGTCAGACCAAGCCGTGCGACACCAACGGACTGGTTGAGAAGGGGGAAACGCAGACAAGGAAGCTAAAATAGAGTTACCAGATAGTTAAACAAATCCAAGCACATACCGTGTCCAAGTTGATGGTGAGAATCGTCAGACCCAAAAACAAAATCACATTCGCCATCCTTTGTAGCCACAGGCACTCGCAGATCGTTCTTTGAGGACAAGGAGACGAGATCGGCCGAGCTGATTTCAGTAAAAACTCAGCGAGTCAAAAAGACAAGGACAGTACCAGTGCAACCCAGAGACTTCATCTTCACAGACAGAGCAACAGTATCGGTTGGAGGTGACGTTGGGGAGTGTGTTCCCCGTCATCATTTTTTGTTCCTTTTTCAAAGCTTCCATTTTTCATTTTTGTTCGCGCTTGCGGACTCTTTCCTCCAAAAAAACTCGGTATTCCATTCTAAATTAAAACACCTGCTAACCTCACAACCTCACAGCATTTCACTGAATGATACTTTGTACTATAAAAATCAAGTACCGAAAAGGAAAATCAATTTTTATCAAAAACAGGAGGGACGACCACAGTGTTTGACGCTTTGGGTGACAGTGGGGGGGTGTCATTCGTAATGATTTATTTAATTCATAAAATTAATGTTAAATTCACGTTCTGATTTTGCTAGAACCAAGTCCACAATAATGTTCACTTTCTGGGATCCACTCTCCAGCATCCGTGGCGACGCTTCCCGCTCGGATTTCACACCAGAATCTCTGGAAAACCAGCGTTGAATTAAATGCTGAAATGGTAATTGCTTAACGCTTTCCAAAGGCTCGAACGGCACCTCTGTGGTCCCGCGTTTCTCTTCTTTTTCCGCAAAACGGGACTGAAATGTAGGAAGGTATTCCGCTTCAAGAACTTGCTTTCGGTACAATGAGTGAGGATGCGTGCGATCCTGAGTCAGGCGCGTGTAGAGAGTGTCGCTGTGTTGCATCTCATACGAGTGCAAATACTCCAAAAGTGAGACAGCCTTTTGCGGTGGATACCCAGCCTTAGCCGCAATATGCAGACCAATCACATCTGCTTGATGCTCCGTGGCACGCGCCAGCGGCAACTCGAGTGCATGTCGTCGCAAGTACCCGACCGCGCCCACAAAGACTCCGTCTCCGAGACCATAAAATGGATCCACAAGTGCCAAAAGGCAGAGCTCCAAGGTCCGCGCGCATGCGCTGTAGAACTGGTTCGTGAAAGAGTGACCGGCGAGCATGTGGCCGAGTTCATGGCCGATGCAGAAGGCGAGTTGCTCGTCTGTGGCCTCAAGACACATACGGGAAGTGATGAAGATGCAATGTGGGAGCGTCGCCAACACGCACGCGTTTGGAAACGTTGACTCAATCACGACGATGCGCCACGGCTTGGTCCGCAGTGCATCGAGCATTTTCTTTACTTCGTCGTGACTGTAGCCATTGCCGAGAAACCCTTCCTTTGAGGTGAGGGCCGTCAACATCATGGCGAGGATACTCTCGTTCTCGTCGTCAGGTTCCAAGCCTGGCAGCACCTCCTCCAAATGATCCCTGGCACCTGCCAAGAGCCTTCCGGCAATAGCACCAACCCGCTGTGTCAAGGCGGCACTTCCATGGCCAAGTTTCGAATCTTCAGCAACCCACTCCTCGGACAAGTTGAGGAACTGGCTCTGTCGAAACGTGTCCACATCATTGGAGACATAAGAGCAACCCAGCGTGAATCCCACGGAACCCAGGCCGAAAGCAATAACGGTGAACCGACCCACTCGAAAAAGCCTCCATCCTACACGCCAAGTCTGCTGGATGACCGGCTTGTTGAGGAAAGAGCGCATAGGTTGCGTATTCTGCCGGAAAGCTAGCCGCGCTGCTTGCCATCTGAGTGGCGCTTGGCGGATTGCAGTGGAGGCCATCTCCAACAGCGGCGACATCAAAAATATAATATTTGATTTGGTTCCCCATATTAACCAATTTCCAATGGGGGTTATACCACCCACTGCGCAGATGCGCTTGGGTCTCGTTTTGGAAGGCGAGTTAAGGACGTAGTGCCTCTGGCTTCAGGGTGCTTCGATTTCGATGATGAATGCATCGTGGCTTGGAGATGTTGACTCAAAGCTACAGTTACTGAATAGAGGTGGCAGTTTGCTACATCCTCCATCCAGAGTGAGCAACATCAATTACCAACAGCTTCGCATTCCATCAAAAAGACTGGTTGTTGAGAATCTGAACAATCAGATTTTGTTTGAAAGCATCGGATATACCATCAAGGGCGTCCCATGCCTTCCACGGAGCTTGCTCTACTTCCCCGTTCAGTCAATCATGGTAGAGGCGTGTTGCAAGAGAATCCAAATGACCCCTGTCTAAGAAACGCGCTGACAGATCTCACATTGTCGTTAGCGCGAATGACAATGCTGACCGTAGGACCCGGATATGGCCTTCAAGTCAAAATAGGGAGATGTTGACAACGGCGCCGTCCATGAAACCTGGGCAAAACTGCTTTGCCCACTTGTTGTCTGACATAGTCAGTGTTCTCAATGAAAGGGCATGAGGTCTTTATCAATCAACAGCAAAGCAACAACAAACAAACAATTAACAAGCTGTTAAAACAGAAATGGTGGTGTCAATGTGAAGAAATACGGATCTAGTTTGTCAAGCTTGGAAGAAAACAAAAGAAAGATACAATTCGGAAGGAAGAATATAAGATTACCCAATTGATGGAGGCAGAGGAGAGACGGGGATTTCGCCACAGGATAGATCCAAGGAAAATTACATGTGACATGGTCAATCGACCTAACACTGAGTTGACACGACGGCCAAGTCGCCGAAAAAGTAGGAGGTGACGTTGGTGCCGCTGTGCTTTTTGCTGCGGCTGTTACTACCACCACGAGGCACAACTGCCGGAAGCGGAGCGCGGGCCTTCTTTCCTGAATTGCCGTTACCGTTCCTCTTCCCTTGCTGCTTCTTGCTGTTGTTATTGTTGTTGCTGTTGTTGCTAATCTGCTGGTATTCATACACGTATTCATTATGAGGTTGTAGAGGGGGTTGCTGCAAATAGCCGTTGGCCGCGTAGCTGCCATAGAGCTCGTGTGGTGCAAACTG